>JABSTQ010010933.1:0-247570 GCA_013358835.2 Ixodes persulcatus | reverse complement strand
GCGCCTGGCAGTGGCTCATGGACCCCATCACCTCGCAGGTAGCGCTCGGCGCCTCTGTTGCTATGTGCGCAGGTTATGAAAGACGAGCTCACACCACACAGCTCTTTCCAAGTGAGCAGAATGAACGCTGGAGGCGAGTGGACTTGCCCCCAACGCCTCTCCAGAGTTCACTTTGCTAAAGTGGAAAGAGGGCTTTGTGCGAGGAGCGTGTCCTACCTGCCACAAAGTGTGGAACGAAGATGACCCTTAGTCCACCAATCGCAGGCGACCTTCATGCAGTCGCTGATGAACCACATGTTCTTCACCATCAGCAGCATCATCCTCGTCATTCTATTCTTGATGGGAATCCATAAAAGAGTCATCACACCTTCCATGTATCCTTTTTGACGTCACCGCTTCCACAGCTATACCACATTGCCTGCAACGTGTGTTTGTTCTCGGTGGCCGTGCTGCGGCCCTTCGTTTCATGCAGCCAACTGGGAAAGAAGGAGAATGAAAAAAGCGAGAAAATGGTAATGCACTGGTGTGTTGCTTCCAACTCAACACTTGCTCGCAAACCAACAAAAAAACCTTGTATGTTTTTGTGCTTTGAAAAGTGCTCTCTTTCTCACCTTGCTACACTAGATATTAGGACATTGAGCTGTGGCAATGACCGAATGTAAACCACCATGAACTACTGGGGACGGTTGAGGTTTATGCATGGATCTTCTTGGAATAATGTGAGAGTGATGCAAGGTGCTGGGAAGATCATTTACGTGAGGGCTGATGCATGACCAGATGATGGGAAACCATCCCTTCAATAGACCTTTTGCAAAGCGCGCAGTGCTGTTCACAGCGCCAAAAGGAATGCCGGGTGCTCACTGTACAGAAGTGGCTGTAGCAGACGACAGAGGATGTGCAGGCGAGCAACATGGCTACCCCTCTCTCTCACACTCTTCAGTGTGAACAGGGTGAATTCATAATTGGGGCCTTTGCAAAAGATCTATTTCCATTTACAGAAGAGAGAAGGTCATTTCTGGGGGGAGTAACTCCAGGACTTGACGCATAAGAAACAGGGGTGCGTCAGACTTAACCACATTGCTTACAGCATCGTGTCAAGGGTGCGGAATGTGTTGTCAGATTTCAACATGTCGTGCGACGATGTAAGTATCTTCCACTCTCTCTCTCTCTTTCTTCCGCATTTTCAGCTTGAAATGTTTCTTTGCTCTTTGGAATGTCCCCAAAAGTGCACACAAAACCACAGACAGTGCAGTTGCAATGTCTTGCAAGCGGGAACAATGAATCTTGGGAGGACCAATCAATTCTTGTGCGTAGTGCGATTCCAGGTTGCACAGCACAAAACTTGCTTTGAGTGTTATCTGTAGGAAGAATCGCTTGGTTACTCTTGTGAAGCGAGCGATTCATATTTGCCCATAGAAAAAGCTTAAAGAGTTGCTCTTTCCCAACAAAGCTTCCTTATCTACATTCTGATTAAAACGGAGCTGAGTGCGAGAGAATGGGCTAACTGATACGGGCACGGTCCTACTAGCAAATTTTCTGAAAGTGGCTCGGCTGCTTCACCCTTAAAGTGTCTAAAAACTGGGACCCTTCCCCGAACACTGTGAAGGTGCACCACTAGTCCTTGTGTGTGAGCAGTCGGACATTGTTGATGCGAGAACGTCTTGGGCTACAACAAAATCCGTGGAACTGTTTTGACAGAAATGTACAACGGGAGTGTTATGTCATCTCCTGCAAGCATAAATAAGGGTAATGTGGCGTATGCACATTAGTGTGTTGCCTTCCCATTCCATTTCACATTTTTGTCGCATGCCCACGCTTGCCATTTGTGAACCGATTTGGAATTCTAACGCCTTTTCAGATTGCATGTGGTTAAATGAAGCTACGCAAATATTTCGAAGGATGCTGAAGTTTATTTGTGCCAGTCAATATTCTTATGCCACTGAGACAAAGCCTACGCGGGAGCGTTTGTCTTCCAGATGCGTATAGACCAGCGACCCCGGAAGTGTATTTTACATGGGGGGGCCAGCGGTTGGAAAGAAAAAGGGGGGGGGGGGGGGGAAAGGGGGAGGGAGTGAAAAGAAATGAAAAAAACAAAAACATTAATATTTTACTGTTTATAGCAGGGTTATTATCACTACCTATACCGTGTGCCCATACATTCAGACTAGGACGAGTACGCCTCTTCAAAGTCATCAACATTCCAACGCGATATTGTCTCATGACCCCTTTAATTACTGACTTTTTTTTTTTTCAATTCATTTATTTAGTCATATCTTACATATGGGGATTTGAACAATAAAGCAAAACATACAACAAAGTAATCTTGGTGGTTAAAGTATGTAGGGCTCAAACCGCCTCGTCCGCCCTCTCCTAATAACTGATCTCTCGTGTCCCAAACTGACAGACTTCTGCGTTCAAATAATACAAGAAATAAATAAGACTAAATGTGATTGTAATACAGCAAACTCTATCATTTTGGGCACATTCACGGGCATCTCTTATGAAGATCAAGGAGGTATTTTCAAACTCCTCTCCTACATGCTCTGTTTTAAGGGTAAAATGTTTCCATTAGTTTTGGAAATCGTCTTGTTTCTTCCGAGTTGAGTAGTTCAGAACTTCGCAGCCATTTAGACTTCGCAGCCAAGAGCCGCCGGCAAAACCACTAAACTTACAAGGGCCGCCTGAAAGAGTAAAGGCAGAAAAAAAAGGAAGAGGGGGGTCCGAACCTTTTTTAGACCAATAAATTAAACTTGAACTACTTTAGATCTATATAAGTCAAAAGCAGTCCAACTGTAGGTACTTATGGTAGCGGTAGCTCAAGACCAAACCGCAACCTGTCTCAATTTCAAACTTGTTCCTTTTCTCTTCTTGGGGAAGTGCTCATGTGAGTTGGAGGGGGGTGTTAGGAATACTAGGGAGCCACGAGCCGCACTTTAACATGCAAAGAGCCGCAGCTTGGCCACCCCTGCTCTAAGCTAAGAATAAAAAGTCATACCTCGGAGGCTCGCAAAAAAAATTGCAGCGATCATATCACTCGATGGCAGAAAAGGTGTCTCGCACTGGCAGATCAGACACGGGCTCCAGAGCAGTTGCTTGCAATCACTGCCTCTCGAAAACTTTTGGGGGACATCTCAAGAGCCGGCTCCTCGAAACGCCTGTTAGTCGTTAGAAAGGAAGGCTTCGGGAGGTTCACCGATATTTCTTTTTTTCTTGTTTCAAACTTGTCGTTTTGGAGGAAACTTTCCATATGGAACTACGCTAAAAGACCAAAAATATACAAAAAATAATATGTAGCATGCATGTTGCTCGTGTAACCTTCGGCAACACTTGCTTGCCTTCCAACACACCATTGTCCGCACAACGCGTCGGGGGGGCCCCAGTACAATAGAGAACTCCGTGGCCGTCCTTCGGTCTGCTTTCAATTAGAAGAGACCTCAAAGGGACCGCTAACGTGGACAGCTTTGCTTCCTTCGACAAGGAGGGTGGGAGCCAACGCTTACATTTTGTTGCTCTGGCACAGTTTTTTACGAGTTCACAAATACCAGCTCGTCTAGAAAAACCGCTTCCCCGTCGAAGAAAAAAGAAAAAAGGTGGGGGTGTGGGGATTGGCACGACGTCAGAAAGCCAGGGCCCAGAGGCTCGTCTTAGTTTTGTTCCACCTTTAGGTCTGAGCTGTTCTGAACTAAAACCAACTAGTATTATTTTTTTTTTCAAATTTCCGGTGACCAGCATTGCAGCCCCCTTACCCCGTACCTTAATTTGGCCCTGGGGTAGAGGGAGGCCTTGAGCCAAATGCACGGGGGATCAGCACATTGCCCACCACCCTCTGGAACATGACAGCGAGTGCTCAACCCCTCTTCCCTCTTCCCCCCCCCCCCCCCCCGGTTCCGGGGTCCCTGGTATAGACGGCGTAGGACAGCTATCCCGCGCATTTTATTTAAAAATGTCCAAACGGACCAGATGACTAAGATGTTTTCATGCAACATCTGCGAAGCGTACGTAAGTACTCGTACGGTGACACCTTGCATCGTCCTGCAGAGCGGCCGGCTGATCTTGCGACCCAGGCCCACGACATCATGATGAAAAGACGCGTCTGTCCGCAACGGGACAGAGCTCAATGCTGTGGTGATCCTTCGGGCGTGAAACGACCCACAACTTGCGCTGCCGTGCGAGCCGTGGACGCTTCCCGGAGTGGCACGTGCCCCGTGCAGAGCTTCCTCCACGCTTGCGGACGGCAGAGAGGGGGACCGACCCCTAGTGACGCCCGGCTGCGGGATATGGACGGTGTTCAACGTCCAAGCGGAATGGACACCCTCCCAAACCTTGCAGTGTACAGAAGAGAAAGCATGCCGTTGGTTTTTGTATGGGATGGAAATGTACCCTTCTCCTTGTACATAGTGATGAGGCCTCTTACTAATGCAAAGAAGCTCACAATGAGAGCAACCCCCCTTGTGTCGTGGAAGCCCGAAACATTTGCAGTGTTAGCGCCAACTTTGCTTCTACTCGGCGGCAATTAGCGGACAGCGAATAGGCACACATATGCGACGCCTGTTAAAGATAAGTCTTAGTATTTTGTACAGTTAAAGTTGTTCTGTAACTAGTAGCTTGACTTGACTTATTTTCGCTGGTAGTAATTCATTTGCATTGTAATTCAGTACCTACTGCATAGGCAAGCTTAGTTAGGGCATGCTAACTTTTCACAAAGTAAATGTTATGGCTACGAGTCTCTATTGTGCTGTCCCGCGAATAATTCTGCATTTATACAAATGCACCCTAGGTGTGGCAGCGGTGCTCGAATGAACTCTCTTGTCCATCTGTCTTTGTCGTGCAGTTATTGGAATATACTCGGATTTGTTTGTGCGCCATTCATTTTGGGAATTTACCTCATGTTGATCAGTTGATAGGGAGTAAACTGTGGGCGGCCACTGATTGATAAGTGTTGGTCTTGAGATGTATGTCAAACATATACCTTGTGGTTCCATGGAATTACAGAGAAGGGTGTGAAGGGTTAATAACATTCTCTGAAGAGCAGATGTATGTATAACGTGTCTCATAAAATTATTCACACACACTCGAATCTTGTCAACAGCGTCTCCCTATTGCAAGGTTAAGGCGACTCAACTTCATTCAGTGTGCCATTACACTTTTTACGAAGAAATAACGGACAAATTAAAAGTGTGAAACATTTTCGCAACCTTTAGCTCACGTAGATTATACAAAAAACTTGCATGTGCACTTGGGGTTTACTACGGTTGATCGAATGCCATTTCGTCGAAGCACGTTTTAGAGAACGGGCACGTTTTATCGAAGCGCGGTTTAGAGAAAGCAGAGGCTTAGTTTAGAGAAATGCCGTTTATCGAAAAGGGGACGCTTTTTTATAAAAAGGCTTTCCTACTTCTCGTGTGTATCACTGGTGCGCGTGTTTAGCCATGCCTCCCGCTGCGCCGCAGACTGCCGCCGCTTCGCGGCGGCAGTCTGCGGCGGCTCATTACAAAAATGTTAACTTACCTGACTTATCCACGCACGCCGCTTTGCGGTGGCCGTATTCGCTAAAAGAAGGCTCATCTCCATTTTTTCTAAACTGGGTTTCTCTATAAAGGCATTCGATAAACCGGGGTCAATAAAACAACGTTCGCTAAAACAAGCTTCTCTAAACCGCATGATTCCGGTGCACTTGATGTACAACCAACGCTTCTCAATGTATATGGAAGGATGCGCCAAATAGACTGTACAGGACCTCTGTATGCATTCTTTTTGAGTCAAAGCTAATCAGTCATTATTTTGAATGCTCTAAACCATTTAAAATTAAGGAATGAGCCAAGTTACGAAGAAAATGAAAGTTTCAGTACTCTATACAGTGAAACCCGTTTAGAACGAACCCACGCACAGCGAATTATTGTCGATATCAAACTCGCAGAAAATTTAAATAAAATGCATGTAAAAAGTACTTCTTATAACGAACAACACATTGGCTATATCAAACTTTTCCCCTGAGAAGGCTTCCAAAAACGCGAAAACAATCGTCTTCTGGCCTGTCCCTCCCCCACCCCCACTCAAGGAAGAAAAAAGTAGGAAAGAACGAAATTTTTTTAAAGCTCAAGCCGCAAACAAAATTGAGCGAAGAGAAGCGATTCAGAAAGGGAGAAAGCTAAAAAAAAAAACTCTGCAAGCACACACAGAAAAAATAAAATAAATATTTTCATCCCAAAGCTGTTGCCCACGAAGAGAAGCGATTCAAAGGGGAAATAAGCTAAAAAAAAAAACAAAATCTGCACGCATGCAAATATATATATATATTAGCGCGTTGTCAAAAGGCAGAAGCGAAGAGATGAGAAAGAAAGAGCTCTCGCCTTACAACGAACGCATCGGGGAAGTTCGTTGTCAATGGTTTTTGCTATACAGTCAAACCTCGATGTAACGAACTTCTATGTAACGAAACCCCCGATGTAACGAAGTACATAACGTTTTCTAACCGCAAGTGTATGCACGCCATGTATTTTTTACTCTATGTAACGAAGTCCCGTTTGCCGAAATTTCGATATAACGAAATTTCATGGACAATTTGTCACAAACTTTTGGGTCCCAAAGGAGATTTTGGGAAGCACATGCGCCAAAATGGGCCCCCGATAAAGCGCAAAAGGTGAAACGGGCCGAATCTGGCGACTGTGGTGTACAGAATGGCTGCTAGAGGACACTATAGAGCCGCCGCCGTTTCGTTCGTCGGCTTCGTTCGCGCTGAGTAGTTTGTTTCGAGGCCTAACCAAAAGCGTGCGTTTCTCGTTGTCCTGGGCGATGGAGCCTCCAAGGCGATGGAGCCGCCCCTGAAAACGTCGATTACGACGACTTTCTATACGCCGACTCTGCTGTCATTGCGACGGAGGAGGTGACCGACGAGGCGATGTTCATGGAAACTCGCAAGACTGGGACGACATCGAGCTTGATGAGCAAGACACCTGCGATGTGCCCAGTAACAGTGAAATGGTGGACGCGATGAATGTCTTGAGGCGGTTCGCGATCCCACAGCAAGACGAAGACGCAATGCAGGCCGTCTGGCTATGCGAACGTCGTGTGATGCCAATAATAATGCCAAGAGTGGCTCAGAAAAAGGTGATGGACTACTTTCAACCGAAATAGAGGCGTCCTCGGTGAGTTTTGTTCACCCGAGAAACATTTGTGAAAACTTTCTTTAACGTTAGCCTCGAATTTCTATATAGCGAAATTTCAATGTAACGAAGTAAATTCCGAATTTCACCGACTTCGTTACATCGAGGTTTGACTGTATCGAACTACTTGCTACATCAAACTAATCGTAGCGTTTCCTGCTGTTCGTTATAAACAAGTTTGACTGTAACAGTGCTGCGCAAAGTAGAGATCGCGAGGCCTAATAAAGCCTAGTTGCTGGTGTTTTAGGCCTGAAAAGTATGTGCAACTATAGAACCATGATAGAACCCAGTGGCATAAGACATAAGGTCTCCGGATGGCACCCGGAGACCTTATGTCTCCTTCGCTCCTCGAGATTGCAACCAACAGGTAAAGCGGGGGCGGGGGGGGGTACTGCCAGAGGTGACAGCCCCCCTACATAACTGGGGTGTCTGGTACCTGGGGCCCCCTGGCCCCCCGCCACTGATAGAACCTACAGTGGATATTTTGGACACAGTAATCTAGCTCGTCCTTGGCATGGCAAGATTATATTTGCTCGGTTTAGTACGTTCAGCGAAAGCGCACAAGGAGTGAAAACGCATTCAAGGTGGCGTCAACGTAACAACATTTTGTCTCGCGACTCGAGGTCGAGATCGGCAATGCTAGTCAATGCAGTCAACCTTGGGATATAAAACAAGTCGGCTATCAACGCGGCCAGGAATTAGCCCAAAGAAAATTGTAAATTGTTTTAGAAAAGTCACGCTTAGTTGGAACTTGTCATATTACACATCCAAGCCATGGTTATGGTTGCAGTTGCACTTTGGAGCAAATTTTGATCGTAGGCTGTGAATGAGGACCGACAATTGTCAGGAAGGCACACTTAAAAGGTGCATGCAGGCCAAAGTGCCTGCCTACACCTTTCAAGTTTGTGCGTTCTGGTAGTTGCAAATGTAGATGCATGGAACGAGAATTATAGTTTCAGCCAGTGGCGGCACAAGGGGGGGGGGCCGACCGCCCCAGGTGCAGCGCTTGGGGTGGGTGTCGCGGCGGGCTGCCGCCCTGGGTGCCGCTGACCCGCGACGCCACTGGTTTCACCTAGTTCCAGCAAAATTTGAGCCTTCTCGGTCAGCACTAATATGCCCGTTGGACTTTATCCAAGTTTCACACTACAGTCTTTTTTTCGCTTTCGAAATGTTTCACTTTAACCTCTGCAAGCACTCGATTACCTTTCAGTAATTTAAAAGAACATGCATCTGAAGTGAACAGTACAACTCTGAAAACCAATGCAACAGTAGCCTTTATATCCAGCCACTTGTGAAAAGATGTGTGTACAAACGACCCTTGTAATGTTGAGCTGGCCAAGAGGCTCGGGGAGGGTCTCCAAAAACAAGGTAGAAGGTCCGTGTGCTTGGCAAAATTCCACGCAAGAGCGTACTCCCAGGTGTAGAGAGGCTGAGAGGATTGTTAAAAACTCCTTGGCGCTGAGTGCCCTTGCACCACACACACTTTCAGGCTTCTCGGGCGCCATGCAGAGAGGGAAATGTAGCGTGACAAACGCATATTCGCAGATATTTTTATTCTCGCGCGCTTCCATCTTTTGAGGAATGCCCATTCCTCTGAGATTACAAAAGTGTCAGCCTGCCATCTCGGCGTGCTCCGTGGGATGTTGGAAGGCCCGCCTTGCCGCTCCGGCATCGGCAACCCCCCGGCTCCACGTTGGAAGTTTGTGGGGGGAGCGTCATCGCGCCCGGAGCAAAGTCGGGCCAAGGTCGGCCAGGGCCCAGCCAGGGTGGGCCCAGCCTAACCTCATCCACCCCCAGGCATCGGGCAGCTCATTGTGCCTGCAACCACGGGCAGGAAGGGTGAGACAGCAGCAAAGAAAACGGGAAAGGTTAGGCGACAAATGGGGCTCAGAAATGCAGACAACTGTGCCCAATGCAGTTTTCCTTCTTGGGAGAATTCACTATTTTGAAACGGGGAAAATACCTAACGACTGCCATCCCAAACTTATTACATAATCCTGACAAAAGTTGAGACTGGATAATCCCGACAAAAGTTGAAACTGGGTAATAAGCTCAAGTCAAGTTGTGGGCTTGCCAGCTTTTCCTGTACAGTGGGAAGACTGCCATCAAAGCTGCTATTGTGCTGGTAAAATTTGACGTTTGGCAGTAATTGGTACGAGAAAAAGTCGGAAGACGCCTAAGCACTTCTTATGAGTTGTCAATGGGAAAGCATGAATGTCTGGCGATGTGGATGCTAGAGGCGGCGCCATGTCTGTCGTGGGCGAGACGAGCAGAAGCACCGCCGACGATGTGGATGATGGAGGCGACGGCACGTTGGTCGGCGGCAAGACGAGCAGAAGCCTCCGAGCGCGCCAACGCGTTTGTTGGCGCAGGGCCCGTAGAATAGGAGGTGTTGCCCGTAGTGGCATGGGGTTGTGGCGGTTAGTTTCATCGGCGCACTGGCGGCACGG
The DNA here is from genome assembly GCA_013358835.2 of Ixodes persulcatus. Classification (NCBI taxonomy): domain Eukaryota; kingdom Metazoa; phylum Arthropoda; class Arachnida; order Ixodida; family Ixodidae; genus Ixodes; species Ixodes persulcatus. Next base: position 237,957 of record JABSTQ010010933.1, on the reverse strand, counting down.
ACACGCAGCGCCATCTGGCGGCAGTCGTTCAAACTGACGCACGCAGCGGCCAATGGGAGCCTCGTCGCCGCGCACCAGCCAATGGGACCTTTGGGATCAGGGAAACTAGGTGCCGTTTACGCGCTTCAAACTGATGACGTCGGCTCGCTCCATGGGACAGTTAAAGGGGAACTCCGCCGACTTTTCGAGCTACCTAATCCAAAGGCATAATCTGAATGCGGATGGCTTCCTGATTCCGAAATGCTATCTCGTTCTCCCAGATTCACTCTAGTTAATTAAAAAAGTGATATTTTGTTTGCTGCCGAAACCGAAACATCGTTCTCCCTAGTTTTTTCCCAGTTTTCCCCGCCACCCAAGCGTGACGTCACGAATGTGCAGCGAGGCACGCGGCCGGCAATCGGGTACGCTCGCGCCTGCCTTTCTGGCGTCTACCAGCAAGAAAACCTGGGCGTTCGTGCTCTTTGAAGTTGACAATTGTATATATTTGCACGAAGTATGGCCTTGGCCTACATGCATAACAATAAAAAAGTAAAAAACAAAAAAACGGGAGCAATTGGAATTTTCATAAAACCGTTTTTGCAACTCGCTACGCTTAATCCGCGGCTCGCTAATTTCGTGATATTGCTAGTAATTCCGTTATCTATTTATTAGAAGATGGTTGGCGAAGAAAGGTCGAAGAGTCACGCAATACATTTTTTTGACGAATTGCCAAAGCACCGCAGAAAATGCTCGGAATGTGGGTGCAGATGCCCCACACGCCCGTTTGACCTGAAGGAACGTGCCATTTGTTTTAGATTTTCTTTTGAAAAGTTACTGTTGCAGGCGTCGGCACGTGTAACTACTCTTGTGGCACGAATATGCTCCTTGGTGCTTAAGTAATTTAGCAAAAGATCTGTAGACCATTTCTGAAAAGCGCTTCTGGTCAATGCCATTTTCAGCGTTCGTGCGTGTGGCGCGTACATTGCATGCTCGCCTTCCAAAGCGATGAACATGTGCGTGCTGGGCTGGGACCTAAGACATGTAGACTGTTATTCTCGCAAACAATGAAATGCATAGAATGGAATGAACTGCATTCGTGTAGATCAGATGGCAGGTTACTGGTCATGAAGATCGTGTTAAAATGACGATTAAAAGAACTTTGCAACCACCAAACCAAACATCAAGGTGCAGTGGAATGCGTATAAAATACACAAATACACTGTTCATCTCCCAATAAAGAATATTTGCTCGAAGATACAATAGTGCGTGAGGTACAGAAAGACATCGTATATCTTTTAATTCAAAATAAGTTAACAAAAGTTGCTAAAAAAAATGTGTACCTGTATTTTTTCTTTTTACTTTTGGAGTGGAATGCAACGCATTCAAACACCCATCCACGAGAGCACATGGGAAGGGAATAAATCTATATAAGATTTCTTTTTTTTTTAATTAAGTTGTTTTAGCACAGTTTCTATCAGCTGTAAATTTGCAACGACATTAATATTTTCATGGTTTAAAAAAAATCTTTTCAGCCCTTTATAAAATTTCTACACAGTAGAATAAATTAAAGACATTTTCATCACTTCTTCTGCAGAGAATATTGCACGCCAACCATTTGACAAATCAGGCAAGGCTCTATCGTATATTAATGGAGCTCAACACCTGCTCCATAAACCTCTGCAATAGCAGACAAGAATAGCAATATGTCGAAAGGCATGTCTAAATTCAGACTTGAACTTTGTTTAGACGTTTCACTTCTCGTCTTCGACAGATTGACAGCATGAGTGGAACTCCGAGAGTAGCTACGAGCTAGATTCGACGTCCGAAACAAATATAGTGTTTATAAAAAATAAAAAAAAATCACTGAACCAATTGTGAATAACAAATGCGACTGCAAAATGTCGACTACAGTGCTAGATTGTGTGCTATATTTCTCTATATTATTAGCGCTCTTCTTTGGACGGATGTCGTAATGGTCACAGCCAGAGCCGTATATGTAGAGAGTTTGGCCATTCGTTGGGAAGTATAGGAGACAAATGAGGAGGTGCCATTGGCCGAAAGCGGGCTGGGCGTGTTCCAGGGCGTCTTCAGAAATTCGAATGTGACCAACCAGAAGCCGGAAATAATACCCTGGCGGTGGTCGCGAGAAACAAACCTGATAACTGCATCGGAGTGACTCTCGATGACTGAAAATATGGTACACGTGATGTTTCAATCACGCTCATCCAAAATGATGGTGGAAGAGTGCGACTAGCGAAACGATCGAAATAATCCGTACGCCAAGCGCCGAGGGCCGGGAATCTGCCGTCCCAGTGGTCACACTCTGTCCGAGCAAAACAGAGTTGAGCGGCACACTCCTTTCTTACATCTTTCTGTACGATCATGATCAAAACAACACGTGCACCCTATTTTCAACCACAAAGAGTTAGTACATTTCACTCTTACGCGCTTATTAAAACCATATACGAACATAGACCTTTGATCAGAACTGTTTCTCGCTACCACCGCTAGGGGATTCTTTTCGGTTTCTGGTTGGTCAAGAGAGCATGCAAAGCCCTCTTTCCGAGTCTGTCGCACGCCCTGGCTCTGCCCGCGCCTCCCATTGACCAAACTCTCTACATATACGGCTCTGGTCACAGCCGGCTTGAGTTTGCGCTTGCCGCTCTTGAAGCTGTTCCAGCTGCTGAAGCAAAAGTGAAAATGTTTTACGTGACGCTAGTTCTAGAAAATGTTTTACGTGACACAGCTCGCGCAAAAGCACCTTGACGTGGCTGGCCTCAATTGCTGCCAGGGAACGTTTTTTGTTTTTTTTTTCTCCCACGAAAACGAGGGTAAAAAAAAAAAAGCTTTTTTCCGGCACTGTTTCTACAATCAATTGCGGAGCACAGATTGCTACCCACTGCAAAGAAACTTCCAACCTAGAAGCTGCGAAAAAAATTATCTCGATCGCTGGCGCCCGGAAAGCCACTTCGCGGCTGCCCGAGTCGCTCGTCCGCCTGCCCACCCGTGACGTACGCGGGTAGGGAAAAGTAGGGATTTTTCATTGTTGCCAGTAGAGAGTCGCCTCCTGGAACCCTCGCGGCCGGCGTAATTTGAAAATTCAATAACTTCACGGAAAATTTTTATTTTTTAAAAATATTTTGGTTATCAGTTGAGAAAGGGTCATTGATGCGGTCTGCAAATTTCCAGCCAAATCGAAGTCTACCAAAAAATCGGCGGAGTTCCCCTTTAATGCTTTCGCATGAAAAAGGTAAAGTGCACTAGTCAGTGTTGGTATTTGTGCTAACTGTGTTGCGTAGAAGTTTTCCCAATTTTGATGCTATAGAGTAGAGAGGGTGGGCGCTTGCAGCCGCATGGGTGCATGCTCCGCCAGTTTTGTTATGAAGAGTGGAAAAGGGCGATGCAAAAGACTGGCACCTAGCAAAATGTTTCATTTACTGCATTCTTAAGAAGTTTCGTGGACATGACAAACAGTTCTTACAAGAACTTGTAACTGGGCTAGTTGGTGAATGTTATGAAGCATGGTGCGAGGCACCTGAATGTGGTGTGTCTTCTTCCTTCTGTTCATTGTTTTTTCTTGCGCCTTGCACCAGGCTTGAGAACAGTTCTTAGTTTTCGAACTGACCACAGTACGAGCGGTCAGTACTTTCTGGTCCACTCCGGGATACAAAACTCGTATCTGGTACCTCGAAGCAGGCAAGGGAGGTGCCGAGGGGATAGCGCAGCATTCGTGCCTTCTGTGTTGGGGATGAATGGACATTCAAATATTCAATCTTTCAGTTGAAAATCGGGTAATATTCGATTCACTATGTATTTCCACAACATGAAATATTTGAAAAATATTAAATAAAAAATAATATGGCAATCTCTCTAGGAACTGTCTCTGGAGGATAGTGGGAGTGCATTTTGCAAAGCTGTTTGCAAAGTACACAGTACAACAGGGGCACAATGCTGGTCAAGTTGGAGAATTGGAACCGTCTGAAGGGAGACAGCTGCTGTGGCCACACTGTGCACAAGCAGTTGATTTTACACCATCGCAGCCTGTGTGTTCCCTTTGCAAAATTCCCGCGGGAGTTCGCGTTTCGGGAGTGCACAAGGCAGTAAATGGGACACTTGACGAAGGCCACCACGCATTGCCCCGTTGTCACTGGAAATAAATCCCCAGTAATACTAATTGGCAGAACTCTCTTATACTTGCAGAGGCTCTAAATTTGTGAAAAGTCTCGAATCTCATTAACACGCGCAGATGATGGTGGGAAACCGTGACCTCTTCGTAATATTGGTCGCTTTGCTAAACGTGGCCTTCAGTGGGCTGGGCAGCACCACCTTTGAAGGGCAGTTCCAGAAATTGTCTGCTTCACACCTTGGAGTCCCAATGACTGAACTGATCCCGGGATACTGCACCAAGCCCTGGCACACCTTTCACACATGGAGGAACTCACCAGAGTCGACACTGCTGCCAAATCCACCCATGCGTCGCCTCGGAGGCGGTCCTGGCGGTCTAGAAACGAAAGGCAGGTTCAAATTACATTGAGGAAAGCTCCTGTCTCGTGCATTCCTGCCTGCCTTATGTGGACTAAGGTTAGGGTGGAATGGCGCTTGCGTGGAACAGCTAGCGAGATCGGTCTATTCTGTATCGGTCACAGACTGTACGCTGACACATCTCAAAAGGTGCGTTGGAATACGTTACCTCCGTCCCGACGACCCAGAGCCACCGTATCTGGAGCCAGAAGACCTAGAATTATTGCTATTGTCCAGCTGGAAGGAAAAATAATAACTGTTGTTGACACAGCTGGAGTAGGAGTTCTGACACTGGGACCCCTAGAGTGCATCTAAGAAAGCACTCTAAACAAAATACTTCATCTGCACAACAGTGTCACACATTTGTAGCTTCCAGCCACGTTCTGACCGCTAATAGAGTCTCTGTGGTGCAGCTATACATCTGAAACACAGGGAGGAGCCAACTCAAGTACACGTGTTGAATAAAAATGATCCATATGTCTTGAACTTACCATAAACAAGGTCTGGAAGCTGTAAAGTCAAAGAAAGATGGCATTCAGACAAAATTGAAACCACACAAATGAACCAAATACCTATAAGTGAGGTACTAATCTGCCTCTTAGAAAACTACCTACTGCCTCGAAGGAAACTTTATGAACTGAATGAACGCACATAGCTAATAGAAAAGGCAAGATTCTAGCCACATGTTAATAAGCAGCAAGAGGAATTGATGTCCTTGTCCCTCCATCATATACTGTGAACAACACAAGTTTCGCAAATTTTTGGATTTGAAAAATATTGCAAAACCTTGATTATGTGAATACATCCCATCACCGTGACAGGTATTAACTCTTTCCTGACCACAGGAAAAGTAACAATTTTCGAAGGATTCGTGCAACCGCTTTTATTTGGAGCAATATGACACATCAAAATGTGGCCAATTAGTTGTTCTTTCAAAAGAGACAGGTTTGTATATTGTGGGGAGAAGATTTTAAAATTGAATTTCTTGAACATACAATGTATGTGCGTTAAGCATATAAATGCCGAAACTTCTACAGCTACGTCGAAGTAAACAAATAAAAAAAATTAGAATACTGTAAACAAGTTATTTTTCGCGGGCTCAATATTTCGCGATTTAGGTCAAAGCTTAAGTTTTGGAATAATTTGCGGGTTCTAATTTTTGCGATGCGGTGGGATCTCAATATACCCCGTGTCCCAAATAGCGGCCAGGCTCTTTAAATCGACCGCAAAAATCGTTTTCTTAGCCTATCGCGTTCCGATTTTGTACAGCGTTGGCCACAGCTGGTGCACTTTCTCTATAAAATTCGCAAAGAGCGAACTTATCCGAGGAAAACGTAAACAAAGAAAAAGGCTTAACTCCTATGGAAACGCAGTGAAGCCACCGGTCTTCAAACCATAGGGCGCCTTATGGTTTGAAGACCGGTGGCTTTGCGGCGTTTCCATAGGAGTTAAGACTTCCTTTTTTTTTACGTTTTCCTCGGATAAGCTCGCTCTTTACGAATTTTATAGAAAAAGTGCACCAACTGTGGCCAACGCTGTACAAAATCGGAACGCGATAGGCTAAGAAAACGATTTTTGCGGTCGATTTAAAGATCCTGGCCGCTATTTGGGACACGCAGTAGATTCCAATGTGTTTACATTGCACCGGAACTGTTTGCGGGACCTATGTTTCGCGAATTGTAGGTGATTCGCGAAAGTTAGGTTTTTGCAAAAATTAAGTCGTTTACAGTATACAAAATGTTCCCCACACCCACGGCTATTACTTCTGAAAGTTAGTGTAATCCTACTGAAGTTGTCTATTTTTGGTTTTCAACGAAGCAATGCCTCCACGTGTGCTTTTCAATGAAGCAATGCCTATATCGGTCAAACGCAGATAGTACACCTCATACCCCCAGCAGAATGCATTCTTGGTGTTCTACCTCGGTTTCATCGTAGCCTCGATTGCAGTTCCTTCACACTCGGCACTTTTGTCCGCCTTGTTGGGTTCATAAAACTTGCATGCCGGCTCGGGACAGCATTCGAAATTATTGCCACGCTTACCGACAACCATCTCTTAAGCGACGCCTATAACATCTTTTGAAGCGTCCCTAGAGCTCTCGAGCTCCTAAACAATATGCCAAAATACAGTCGAATTATGTAAATAATACCTTCTTTGTTACGAAGACTGATGCAAGCAGTTAGCTGCGTTCGACGGGTGCAACTACCGTTCCTAGGATTATTTCTGACAGCCCACCAGCTCGTGATACAGCTCAAACCTACGTTGAAATGAAACAAGATCGTGGAACGTAATTCTCCGCACTAAATTTAATTTCTCGACGGCGCTTGGAAACCATCGATCACCGGTGATCGATGGCCTGTGGGCACGGTCAGGAAAGAGTTAATCACGGTTGGCGGGAACACGGGAGCATGTAGCATCAGGTACTATCGGAGCACATTGAGGCCCGCTTCAAATGGGGCAACGCAATTTCGGTGTTGCTCGCGAGTTGTTCCCCGGCTTTCCTTAGGTCCTGGTGCTGCGACACGAACAGGCCAGTTGCGATACGTACAGCACAACGACAGCAGAGGATTTTGGGAACCCTCGGTACAGATCAGGCGCTTCCTGGTTGCGTCGCCACGACTACGCGTGAGTCACGGCAGCTATTGCCAGCAGCTATGGTTGGGATTATGAACCTTAACTAAAACGATAACTGCTGTCCCGAATAATGTTGCACGAGGCGCTAAAGTTCCTTTCACTACCGGCACTTGTAGCAGGAATACAAAAGAAACCTTCTTGGCAAGGAAATTAAAAGGAGGACATTTCTCGCTCTACTACTCCGACCATTTCAGCTGGTCCCCAATGTTTTCACAGGATTCACTGGGCTCGGGGTTGCGGTCCGAGCCAGGCCCGCCAAGGTGCTGGCCTGAGCCCGGACCGCCGAGATACAAATCCGTGCCAGGCCCTCCAAACAAACCACCTCACCCGGCCCAGCCCGACCCACGCTTGGGGTCGGGCCCGGGCTTTTGGCAAAGCCCGAGCCTGTGCTCTAACCTGCACTGCACAAAATTGACGAAATATTGAGCCTGCAAAAGTAAAGAAATTTGCGGTACCTGTTTCATCTGCTAGGATAGGCTTTAAGACTAACCTCACTGTCTTTTTTTCTTTTCAGTTTAGCAGAAGCAGAAAACAACACAATGGAACAAAAATATGTACGGCAGAGAAGTGGTGAGGCCATTAGAAAAATGCTTAATTTATCTCGATCATATTGATGACGTATGTGGTTCCGCAGCACTTTTCAAGATTTCTGTAGGACGTTGCATTTTTCTTTTTTTCATGCAGCAAGGCGTTAAGATGTGACAGTTGGTACAAAATTGTGTATACATCTATTTCTATATATCCTTCATTTTCTGAGCACTCTTTTACCAATTTTTTTTCTTTGGTTATAGCACATTAGCATTTTTCAAGCTCTGTCCTCGTTTATGTGGTGCTGGGCACATTTTTTATTTTTTGTTTCTTCCCATAAACTGTACAAATGCAAACGCCGTAACGCCGGTGGACGACGTTCGCAGTTCGAACAGTGAATCGAGACCCCAGTGGTAGAGACGAATTCAGGTAGTTTTACGTCTGCCCACTAAATGGTGCACTGGTAGAATGTCGAGCTCACAATCGAGATGTCGTTGGTTCGATTCTCGCTGGGAAGCATTTAGAATTTCGTTCCTTTTTATCAATTTACCACTCTCTCATACAGATCGTCCTCTGAGGCATCTGTTACACACTTCATAACGGTTTCGATGGCATTCTGTTACATTTCCTTGGGAATCCCAGCCTATTAAACACATTCTGTGTTCTAAACTCTGCCTGTGCTTCAACAGTTTCTCACATATAGCAAGTTCCACTATCTGCTTTTAATTGAATGTGCTCAGCAATGAGCCAAGACTACACATTTGCATTCATGTTCATGCAACACTGAATTATGACCTTGTCTGAGAAGGAGCATCTAAAAGAAGGTACAAGTTTCTAAAAGCTATTAAAAATGACAACTTCTGCGACATGGTTGGCAGGCACCCCATGCCCCCTGCCAAATTTAGCAGATTTCATCGACTCTATGCATTTGGAACTTTTCCTTTCGAGTAATGCCGTATGCACGACGTCGTGCGCCGCGACCGGAAAGGGCTACATGCACGATGCTAAACAGTTTGCATCTTGCCTGGTTTAAAGGGGTACGGAAACAAAAATTGAAATATTCAAATTTCGTTCGAAAATGAGTCAAGCATGACGGATAATAACCGGAAATGATAATCGCCCGTTTGTATTTTGAATGACTGGCTATATTTTTCGTTCCAAACAGTGCACTCGAGCAAGCGCTCGAAGAGAAGCGAACGGAGAGCGCGATGCGTCATGGGATATTCGGCGCAAACAAAAACAGAAAGAAAAGATGTCCCGCATCCGTGACGTAACAAGGCTAGCGTGGTTATGAGCTTTGCCCTTGGTGGCGTCGTCAGCATTGTGGTGGTGTCAATAGCGTCAACACGTTACAACCGAGCCGTTCGAAGTACCCGTGGGGTGACGAGCATAAGGCTGGCCCAAGAAGCACACAGCCTCCACAGCACTGTCAGCTTAGGGGTGAACGGGGTGAGGAAAGCAACTTTTGTCCAAATTTTGAGCGAAGGGCTTAATCTTCTAGGGGGAGAATGGCTGTTTCCGGGTGCACAAACGAGGGTGTGGTACAGTGCGCGATTTGTGAGTTGAGGAAAGCTAGGAAGGAAAATGTTGAATTCTAAAGAGCGGCGCTGCTCCGATGGAACTTGCTACGTCATGACTATGTAGCAAGTTCCCCATTGTTGCTAGATTACCTCCCAAATAGGCTCCACATGCATCCACCAGGTGCACATTGAAATATTGTTTAATTAGCTTTAAAATTAGTTTTCTTGTGCCTTTCAACGAAAGACTGGTATCTTTGAGGTTATGCTGCAACATGAAACACATTAAAGCTAAAATATGAGCGCTGGAATTTGGTTTCCGTACCCCTTTAAGGCTTGGGTAAACACGCCTCAGTGAATCAATTTAATTACGCATTTAGTAAAAAAATACTGCATATAAAATGGAGTTTCAAAACGGACTGCCAAAGCTGTGACATAGCTCTGTGGTAAAGCGGCTAATTGACGCAAAGCGGACCCGGGATAGAATCCAAAAAATGGCAAGCATACTTTTCTTTCTTTTTGTCAAGCATTTGGCAATTTTGACAACATATTAATTCCTTCACTATCGCTGTAAAGAACAAATATGTTGGCTATGAAACGTCACAAGATGATAGGGAGGCAAAATCCACCACAGAATTAACAGCACGAGCTCTCCGCATCGTGCGTATAGCTATTTTCGGTCGAGAAGAGCCGTGTATAGAGAGAGTTTAATCAATGGGAAGCGCGGGCAGAGCCAGGGCGTGCACCAGACGCAGAAAGAGGGCTTGACATGCTCTCTTGGCCAACCAGATGCCGAAAAGAATCCCCTAGCAGAGGTAGCGAGAAACAGTTTTAATCATATATACATGTTCTTAATAAGCGCATAAGAGTTAAATGTAGTAACCCTTCATGGTTGAAAATAGGGTGCACGCGATGTTTCGATCATGATCGTGCAGAAAGATCTAAAAAACGAATGTGCCACTCAAACTCTGTTTTGCACGGACAGAGTGTGACCGCTCAGACTGCAGATTCCCAGCCCTCTGCGCCCGGCGCATGGATTATGTCTATGGTTCCGCTAGTCGCACTCCTCCACCATGATTTTGGATGGCCGTGATTGAAACATAACGTGCACCGTATTTTCAGTCGCCGAGAGTTACTCCGACGCACTTATCAAGTTTGTTTCTCGCGACCCCCGCCAGGGTAATATTTCTGGCCTCTGGTTGGCCACATTCGAATTTGTGAAGACGCCCCGGAACACGCCCAGCCCGCTTTCGGCCAATGGCACCTCCTGATTTGCCTCCCATACTTCCCAACGAATGGCCAAACTCTCTACATATACGGCTCTGCGGTTGAGGTGCACGACATTGTGTAATAGCATCAATTTTTTACTAATGAACTTCTCATTAGGTGATACAAAAGAGAACTGCATTGTTTTCTCAATGAATGAATGGATGGATGGATGGATGCTAACGGCTGTGCCCTTTATATCGGGCAGCAGCTTGCGCCACCTAGAGTCACTAAATAAAGCTACGCTTTCAGAGTACCGAAACTCCCAAACTTCGCGTCTGAAGCGCGTCAGGCGCCGCCATCTTGGGTCTGCGCGGAGTGACTAGCTGAGCCAAGCCGAGCTGTAGCCGTCGCCTGCGCCAGCTGCCGCGGCCGCAGCTGTGGCAGCGAATCTAAGTCGTGTTGTTCGCATCTCGACGTAACACGGAAAACGCGCGTGCTGAGCTACGGACTTCAGCGTGCGCGCGCTGTAAACAGCAAACAGCAGCAGACAGAGGATCGCTGGACCCAAGATGGTGGCGTTGAAAAACGCGATGATGATGATAGCGACTCACGTGACTGCCGCTGTCCAATGATGCCGCAGCGAACCAGAATATTGTTGAATAGAGCGACAGTATTGTCGGCAAAATGCCAAAGAAAAGGAATGCGGTACTCTGGAAGCGTAGCTTATTTAGTGACTCTAGCGCCACCTAGCCTAGAAATTAGGAACCAAAAGTATGCTTTCTTTTTTTCGCTAATTTGCATACCCTCTGCAATTTTGTAACTATCCCCATGCTGTGTGGGATATCACCAGGATGACCTCTGGGGGATCAAGCAAAAAAACTCAAAACTTCACCCTTGCCTCTCCTCTCTCCTCTCTCCCCCCCTCCCCCCCCCCCCCCCGCCCTCCGCCCCCCCGCCCCCCGGCGAGGGAGTCGTTAAGTTTCCTCCGGTCCAACCAATTAAAAAAATATATAGCAGTGTTGCCCTTCCAAATTGTACGCGTCATCATTTACACGGACATTTCGTGATTTGCTGTTCTTTGAATGAACACTTCATTGTCCATTTCCCTGCCAAACCTAGAAGCGAGAGTTGTGGGAACCCCATTAGGAGAGGCGGTGCTGCTTACAAGAGAGTGATCATTCTGGCCAGCCCCTGGAAGAACTCGGTCAGGGTTCCGACTCGCCACAGCGGCTTGGACTCCAGGATTTCTCCGCCTGGGATCAGATCAGCGGCGAGATCAGACGACACTCGGCTGGAACAGTCTGCAGTCTTTAAGAAATTCTTTGCACAGAGAGTGCTAGCAGCAAGTAAGCACACTGAAAACGGGCTAAAAAGTCAAATTTGGGGGTTTTACGTGCCAAACCAACGACGGGCATCTGGCACGCCCCAGCGGAGGACTGAGGGTTAATTAGGACCACCTGGGGATCTTCTGACGTGCAACCGAAAGCTCGGTTACACGGCGCCTTCTCCTCAATAAGTGAAAACGGGCACAGTAATATTATGAGTCGGACGTCCATGAAGGAATGGTGCGAAGGCAGGAAAGCTGGGGCTGTAGTGTCGAAAACAAAACAAAAAAAAAAGAGAGGGGGGGGGGATGTTTACAAGCGAAAGGCACACGTCATCTAACGTTACTGCGCATCAACCGCCGCGGCTCTCAGTTCTCCAACCATTATCATCGAAAGGAATAGGTGACAGTCGAGCAATAGGCTTCTGACCACGGTGTTGTGTCCTACTGTGTTTATCTTTCACCTCTTCTTCTTTGTGTTGTCCGATCTATCGCGTTATTCTTCAATACATCTTCTTTCTTTTCCTCTTCTGTGTTCGGTCCGAATAAATCAGTTCCTCACGAGACTCTGCCCGCGATGGTCGTGCTCTAATAGCGGTCCACGAACCGCCCAACACTACATTATTTGGCGACGAGGGTTAAAACAAGCTTTTCCTGCGCTGGACTGAGCCTCAGCGAGGACTACAGCCTGACCTCAACGGTACCCTCTGTATTGGACAGTTTTCTGCGTTTCCCGGTGGAACCATCTTCTTCGCACGATTGAAGTCAATATGGCGACCATTTCGAACGGCACCATTGGGTGCTGAGACGCCATCTGGCATCGTCATGGCATCGGGCGGCAAGGTTCCCCCGGAGTTTTTGGCTAAGTTGGGACCTCCACCCATTCCATGGGAGCGGTGGATAAAAATATTTTATTTTGTCAACTCGAGCTTTATCACTTCATCCGCCACGTGTCCCCACAGATCGACTTGACATCCCGTCATGCATTGCGCACACCTAAGCCTTTTCGTTTGTGTCCCGTAGGCGTCGAGGAGCATGGTGAGTAGTTCCAGCACCTTCAACCTACTCCTTTACTGTTATACGGGTAAATTTGGTGCCATACTTTCGCTTACGGAGTGATGTAATGAGTTTAGCTTCGCATTTGGTTGCAGTTTTATTTGCAATGTTACGAGTTCAAACGTAATGAATCGGTTTTGTGACAGGACGTAATATGGCTACCTTGGTATCCGCACGTTTCGACACGTGGTTGCGCCGATCGGGAGCGTTTGTCGGCTCTAAGTTCGAGAATGGGCTAACGTCACCGCGTCAACATCCAGTGGGCAGACCTGTCAAGTTACAGAGACGTCAGAGAGCCGCGTCAAAGCCCGGAGACTATCTGGCGAGAGACAGTTCGAAGGGCGCCGAGGGCATTCTCCGGGAAGGACACTCCGAAAGACCCCACATCAGAGCAGTCCTCCACAGCACTCATATTATGAGTCATCGCCGTCATCTATACAGAGGGCATCATCGCGACCCTTTGCAAGGCCGGGTGCAATCTTAAGCGACACGTATACCGCACGTGGTTTGGAACCATGCGTGACCTGCGGAGGTAGCGGGCGAAACCCGTATTCCTGCAGACAGCAACGTCATGGACGGCGTCCGACCATCGTCGGGACTTTAAAGTACAGTTCAACCTCTCACGAGACGGTTCCCAAAACCTGCAGGCTTCACGACAGCCAGACAATTTCCGTCGCACGCGCGTCTGTACGAATTGCGGGAATGGCCCACACAAATGCCAGAGCTACGACACCTGTCCCGCAAGACAAAAATATTGCTTCAACTGCGGCCGACGGGGTCATCTTGATCGCGTATGCCGGAGCATGCGTCGAGATCGTCAGCGATCCCAACGCAAGCAAGTGGAGGAAGTCCTCTCAGATAGCGATGCCTACGACGATGACGATTATGACCCGACATTGTATGTCACATTAGTGAATCCTCGAAGTCGAGAATCTACATTAGTGTCAAGGTCTTTGAAACGCCAGTGAAGTTTCTTCTTGACACCGGGTCATCCGTCTCACTAATGGATAAGACCACGTTCACGCAATGGTTTGCAAGTGACGCCTACGTGGTTGCTCCACCAGCCATTTTGGCCCTAGAGCGGCGCGATTTCTGCCGTCGCGGCGCTCGTGCCGCTCAATCACTGGTGCTGGCCAGAGCGCCGCGACGGCAAAAATCGCGCCGCTCTAGGGCCAAAATCGCTGCATGTGAAACCCGCTTTACACGCGTTCTACCTGAAGGGACTACCCTATGAGGTGTCTCCGCTACTGCAGATTGTTGGCGGTTGCAAAATTAACAGAGTTTCGACTTGCAGGGGCCGCATATTTTGACTCGACGCGTGAAGGCTGTCAAACTGTTCTCGTAGTAGGTAGTTGAATATTTGTGGGTGATGATGTTAGAACTCTACGCCTAATTTGTCTGTGCGAGTTTTGCCATGTGTGCGTTTCCGTGATGAGCCTGTACCCGATGATAGGAATTGCCGTCCGATACGAACGTGACGAGCGGTTTTATGTTGCATCTGACGAAACGCACACACGCGATGGCACTTGACCCGCGTGAGTGGGAGGGCACGTTCTGCTGGTGCTTTTTCTTACCCCTTTGTATTGGCGGCCTGCAGCCTTTGCGTACATACGTGGAGATCGGGCGGGTGGCCTACCTGACCCAGGGCAAGCAGCGGGGCAAGCTGTGCACCATCGTCAACGTAGTCGACCAGAACAGGGTGAGCTACGCTTGACCCACGGCGGGTGCTCGAAACGCAGCCGACCTTGGAGCTTGTTTCCAGGTTCCACATCAATTTGAAAGTCCCTATGGTATGGTGAAACTCAAAAGGATGCACATCTGCTCCATAGTTTGCTGAGGCAGACTAGATTCAGCTAGAAAGCTGCCAAATAGTGATTCATTCACCCACTGATGTGTTGGGTCCTAAGGCCAGCTTGCTTAGCTGGAGAAACCAAGAAATGAGTGGGATATCTGCGACTTACCACCTTGTTTTGCTGGCCTTGTGCTTAAAGCTGGTTTGTGCATTTTGTTTTTTATTAGCAATCTACTTTATGGGAGCGAGGGGCCCACACTAATCCACAATTTTCAGCGGTTGATGGTTTGAGGGGTTTTAGTTGCAAATGTGAGCCTCTCACCCAAACGCGCGTCGTAGTCACGAGTTTGTGGAACACGCGCTTATTTTGGTACCAAAAGCTCTGAAGCAATTACAAAAATAGAAGATTCAGTTTGTCCAGTATTTAGACGTTCCGGGCTGGTACTGCGCGCAATAAAATCGTCCGTGACGAGAATTCCCGCTTTCTTTTTCCTCGTAAAATGCCTAGAGGCAGAACTCTGGTTTTGTGGGTCTAATTGTCTAACCTTGCATCGCCAGTGAAACACTACCAGGAAGCAGTTTGAAGCTTTCTGCGTTGTGGCAGACACGATTAGGTAGGCACCACTGCAATGGCCGTGCGCGCCTCTGTGCAGGCCGTGGTGGACGGTCCGTCGACGGGGGTGCCCCGGCAGGCAGTGCCCTTGAAGCACCTGCGGCTGACCCGGCAGAAGCTGCGGATCCCCCACTCGACATCTACCAAGGTGGTCCGAAGGGCCTGGGAGAAGGAAGGTGTCACCGCCAAGTGGAAAGAGTCTGCCTTTGCCAAGAAGCTGGCAGCACGCAAGCTGGTGAGCGGACCCCCGTTGTCTCGCAGAAGCGTGCCCAGTCTGTGATGACCTCGATCCTGGAAGTGCCGTCAGATACGAACATGACGATGCCAAGGAAGCTGACTAGTCCCTATAGTCGCCGACAAGGTGGCAATGGCAGGGAGGAGTTATCCCGCCTCCAGTGCGGGCTTCCTGCCTTGGACACTTGGTGCACAACAAAGAGTGAAAGGCACGGAGTGCACGCTGGAGGTCGGAAAGACTCTCCCTTCTCATTCTGCCGGCGACTGTAGTAGTCCACGTCGATTGTCTCTTCCGAGTTGTCCTGGAGCTGGGTTTGATGCTGGTCTTCCTCACCTTTGCAGAAGGCCAACATGTCCGACTTTGACCGCTTCAAGCTCAAGAGGACCAAACAGACGGTAAGTTTGTTTGCTTCGCTCGCTGCGCCCCATCGCCGGAAATGGCGGCATCTGGCGTTTCCTGACAACGGGTTGTGTATCCACTCTGCCCTCTAGTGATTGCAGCCATTTAGAGGATCTGCAGTTTTGCCTTCTTAGTTACCATACGTTTTCCTTTATGGTATGCGGAAAGTGGGGGAAATTCATAGAGGCGTGCAAGTGATGAACCCTTATCCATCTTGATAGGAATTGCCGTCCGATACGCACGTGACGACAGTTTGAGTTCTGATGCACTTTTTTTTTTTTTCCCTTCCCTTCTGTATTTTGCTCGAGTGCTGTCGTCGTTGTCCACTAGTCCCAGTTAGTGTGGGGATTGATGTAGTCTTGAGAGGAGTGTGTAATGGTAGTGTGCAGCAGTGTGTTGACTGGTCGGGGCCTCCGTGCAGATGAACAGGCTGGTGCGGGTGCGCTTCCTCAAGCTGAAGGCCCTGGCCAAGAAGTCTGCAAAGAAGGCCCACGAGGAGAAGCTGGCCAAGAAGAAGTAAAGTGCTGGTTGGGGGAAACATTAAACAAAAAAAATCTTCCTTTTCTCGCACCCAGTTTCTGTATATGTGGGAACATGTATTGGGCCTGCACTATGGGTTTTCAGTGGCACGAAAGTAGCAAAAAGCCTCAGTTTGGTGCAGAATTTAGTCTGATGGTAAGCGAGACATTGTTGCCCGATTGAGCGGACATCAAATAACTCGAGAATGTATTCTTCGTACAAGACTTGTCTGGGATGAGCAGCTGAAGCAGGCTGTAGTAGTTTTGTGTCTGTTGGCAAGAGCTGTACTTTGACCTTCATGGCCAAGCCCAGAGATTCCTCTCTCTAACCTACTCTCATAGTTTGCCTTCTTTCGGTGGCACATGCCGTGCAAGTTTAAGGTGCCCATAAATAAACCAGCTGCACTTCTGATGCGATCAATATTTTCAGTCGAGCTGAGACTAATTGTCCGAAATTGCCATCCATCATCCCGAACGCTTGCGTGTGAAGTGTAACCACAACGGAAAATGCATCGCCGTTTTTTTTTTTCTACACTTCTGGCTAATGAGTGCCTTCAATTAAGCAAGTTGCTAAGCTATACCCATTTCCGCTCTAGATGCAAGTCCCGGATGCATTGCTTACACACTGGACCAACTTCCTGAAGCAATTTGGACAGAGGCATACGTCTCCAAATTAGCATGTCCAAGTTGGTGGCTTGGGCACTGCTAAGTTCTTCAATCGCTCTCTCCGTCCACCGACTGACCGTGCGCATGCAGAAACCTCTGGCACACGTCCAGCTCCGAGGCTTCCTAGAAGGCCACACTGCTGAAGTTTCAGTGTTCAAGGCCAACCTTGAAAATTCTGCACTGCGGCCTTCTTATTTAGGTTGTGTTGGCTGGCCCGTGGACCTCGCAAGGAACTGAAGGAGATTCCAGGAGGGGTCATTTAAAAGCATGCGAGCTGGCTAGCAAAAACAGTCTTGGAACTCTTGGCTAAAGGGCATGCCTTTTGTCTATTGGCTAGTGCTGTGCTCTAGAGGACTACCGGCTTTAGATGACAGGTAAGTTGCCATCAGCCTGGTGAGGCCCTTTGTAAAGGATGGCAGCTCCCAATCGCCATGCATCGCTCAAGCCCATGACGACCGCTCGGGCAAGGTGGCGGCTTTCAGTCTGGCAAGTGAAGCCCCTACGCTGGTACAAAAGATGTCTGCTTCCCACAATCCTAGTCGACCTAAATCAAGCTGAGAAACATCATCTCGAACAGGGTGTAAGATAGACAGGTGGGGAAACGAGAGCCAAATGAGCGACCGGATTGTGTCCCCTCCGGGTTTCTCTTTTTCTGTAGCGCCATCTATGTGGAGCACCGCGAACTCTCACTCCAGGTGGGCGACCGGTGACGACCGGCTAAACTGACGGAGATTTTTTTTCTTCTCGCTGCAGCGCCATCTGTCGCAAATCGGGGGTACCCGCAAGCAGACGAGTACACAATCCGGTCACGGCGCTGCGGTAGGCCTCTATGGGCCGTTTCCCCACCTGTCTATCTTGCACCCTGATCTCGAATAATTTTGACAAGCATGACTGTCGACGACTACTCCCCCCATCCTGCATCAGAAGAGTGCCCTGTCCTGGCGGCAGACAGTTTGGGCCAGGCACAAGACGGGAAGGTTGGAGTTCTGTCTTTAGGTTGTAAAGAGCCATTTATTTACATTATGTGCAGTTGCATGTGCAGAATCTGAGTACGCACCGGAGTGGCATTTTGCTACGTTTCAAGCCTCGAGTCCCTAGGTGGGGGCACCGAACACTGCACACACTCTGTCTCCAAAGCTGCAGCGAGGCTGCATTGTCTTTACTATCGCCGACTCCAGGAGTAGCAGGATGACCTTGTTGAGATCAAATGCCTTTCTGCGATGCACTCTGGTCGTCCCAAGGTCTTTTTCCTCTTCGGCCCCTGCAGACACCATCTTAGGAGTCTCTCAGTTGGGCGGTGTACCATAGTTTCCTGGAGCTAGCTGGCTCGTCCTGAAACCAGCTGCACCCTACCTATGCGGAGGGCAAGTTCGTCTGCTTCTCGCGCAAGGGGGGGTAGCGGTGACGTCAGAACGCCGAGCCCTGATTGGCTGATCGCTACCCCCCTATCTGAGCGGAGTCTGCTCGTTTGCAACGTCGTCTGCGTCTGTCTTACCTTTCCTGCGACTTTCGAAAGTGCAGAGGCCAGATTCACAAAACAATCTTATGCCAAAAATGTGCGTAAGACAAAACGTGAGAACAAATTCGTATTCACGAAACGAAATTATCGTAAGTTTTGCGCAGGTTACGACGGAATCCTACGACAGCTCCGAAGCTGTCTTACGCACTTCTTACGATCAAATCAGCATGGCCGACAGCGTCGCTCAATTACTTGTTGCGACGACCAACGGACGTTATTTTTGTACGTGCTCTTCTCACGCGTCCCGACTACAAGCAGCAAGAAAAAAAGTAAAAAGTACTTGAAATAAACCACGACGAACAAGAACGCTGGATCCAGAAACACCCGGGAAATGCTCCAATGGCCACGATTCCACTGACCGCGACCAAGCGAGCTTGCCATATAGGCCTAGCAGGCACTCCGACTCGGTGGAGCGGTGCTCAGACAGTCCTTGGCCAAGGCAGTCTGCCCACGACCGGCTGGCGTGCTGAATGGAATATGCCCGCGCGACCCTTGTGAACCCTTCCCATATTATACTTTGATCGCTGACCTCAATTTTAGATTAAGAGGTCAATCTCTTCCTCTTGTCATCTCCCTGTTTTCCGAGGCGGCGGTGACTCTCGCCGGTGAAAAAGCGGTGAATCTCCGACAGACGCAGGAAAGGTAAAGCAGCCATCGCTTTGACTAGCAGACGTAAAGCAGACGACATTAACTGCGCCAACCCGTCGATGCCGTTAAAGAGTGAGGAGTCTCGCCGCACACGAAAGGAGGGAAAAAGTATTTGGCAGGGAACTTGCGGACACTAACACGCTCACTCTCGGTTCTTGGCAAACAAACCTCGGCGCCTCGGGACACCGCACCAGTGAGTCCTTTGACTTCCCTTATTGATGCGCGTCTGCTAGTTGTTAGACAAAAACAACGTACCGCTCGAGTTATTTCGTCTGCTCTATCTGCAAGTCGAAGTCGAGCTCGCTCGTAAGACCTGCACGTCCGAAAGTCGCAGGCAAGGTAAAACAGACGCAGACGACGTTGCAAAGGAGCAGACGACGCTCAGATAGGGGGGTCGCGATCAGCCAATCAGTAGAGCCCTGCATATCCGCGGGATATCCGCAGATATCTGCAGTAAACTGGCGGATGCGAATAAAAATTAGACGGATTTTGGCGGATTGCGGATCGGATGCGGATTTCAGGGGCTGCGGATGCGGATATCCGCAAATCCGGATCTAAATTTTTGCCCGGTGGCATTCAGTCCGTCGACTGACGTTTCATCTACAGATCGCTTCGTCGACATGCGACGTTTGATCGAAAGGCTTCCCGTGTTCGTTTCATCGAAAAACCTGAGACGTTTCGTCGCACACAATCCTGCTATTTCCGTAACAAACTTTTTGCGTCTCGCCTGGATTACAGGGGTGAGGGGGACATGGTTTGGTTAAGCACGCCTCAGTGAATCGCGCGCTAGCTTTTAGAGGCTTAGCGAAGAAATACGTTGTCGACAAAACGTCGCAGGGGCATGTGCCCACAAAACGTACAGCGTCGACGAACCGTGTGTCCATGAAATGTATGTCTGTGAAACGTTGTCCACGAAACGTATTTCCACAAAACGCGTTTCGAAGAAACGATAGGGATCCTATAAAGATCGGATTCTTACTGAAGATCGCTTCAGTTAGTGCATTTCATGTCGTCAAAAATGCCACCTATACAAAAAGTAAAAGTAAAGAATGCAGGGCATCAATCGTGCCGAGAAAGCTAGTTCTTTGGCAGGGAAATAGCGGAAAACGTTCTCGGGCAAAGCAAATCTCAAACGAACAAGTCACAAGAAAGTAGAAGAAACCTTCCCCTCTCCGCAGAGAGTGGTGTGGTCATGATACCAAAAACAAAAGAAGTGCTTCGACAGCGAGCGCGACCCTGTGGCGCCACGGTTTGCAAAGTTTCGGAATCAGCGGCGCACGCACATAGGCAGCCCTTAAATTGCCTGTTTTTTTTTTTTTTGTATGCTTAGAGTTCGAGCCAAGAAAGTCTGGTAGTTCATATTCGTCCGGTTACGACGCCAGGGCGCCAGCGCTGCCGCGCGCAACCTCCGTAGCCGCCCCAAGCAAAAAAAAAAAAAAAGGTTTTCTTTGAATATATATATTTGGGCGCCTGCAGGCCGCAATCTTTCTCGAACAACACGTTAGTCGATCCGATCAGGCCTTGGACTCTGACTTAGCGGCGCATCTGCCCGCTGGCTGACACGAAACACCGTGAGACTCGAGGCGGCCGCATACGCTCGGTAACATGACAGAAAAGATTTTGTCTTCCTACCACTGCTTCTCCCTCCTCTCTTTCCGAAATTTTTTTTTAATTTTTTATGCCCTTTTTTTTAGGCGTTCAGACTTCAGGGGTGAGTTAAGGAGCCACAGGTGAAAGTTTCCGATTTCGCGTGCGGCGGGGAAGAACGCGGTCGGCGTGATTCCTGCTGATTTTGCTAGTCTAAATGTAATCGTAACCTCCGGTGGTTAGCAAGAACATCGACATGGTTCCACATTTTGCGGATGTGGTTCGGATACGGATGCAAAGTATGCGGATGCGGATCGCATACGGATACAATAATGTAAAAAGTTTGCGGATGCGGTTCGGATGCGGATACAAAGTCTGCGGCGGATCGGATGCGGATACAAAGTCTGCGGATCGGATGCGGATACTCAAACTGTTATCCGTGCAGGGCTCTACCAATCAGAGCTCGGCGTTCTGACGTCACCGGCTACTTCCTTTCTCATGCGCAGAAGACGAAAATGAGCCCACTTGCGAGGCGTATTGGACTTCCAAGAAAGGGTAAAAGCGCAGGCGAGCTGGTGAAGAACTTCCATCGTAAACCGGAGACACGGCAAAATAAAAAAACGGACAAAACAACAACAGGTCTCAACGTAGTTCGCAGCTCCCACATATTGGACTTAACGGTGAACAGACCCCGACCTCACCCGTCGCTTTAGCCAGGACATTCACGCGTTGGGTGCGTCCTTGCGTGTCCCGCCAGCCCTCAGCAGGTCCAGGTACAGCGGCCGCAGTGCCTGCCAGCTGTACCTCTCGTGGTCCACCTGCACGGGGCGGCCATGTGCATGCGCATGGAGCAAACTTTAGTCTAGAGCAAACCTTTGCGACAAAGTAGCCTTGGAACAAGGTAAGGGAAGTTTTGAGAAATGCAGGTTATGCACAAATAAGCTAGATTCTGCAGCTGTTTCAACTCTAGCTTTCCTGGCCTCTGAATTTGTAGGTGAAGGTGCCACTTACCAGAGCAACAGCGTTTTACACTGAGCAGAACCATTTTAAGACTCGCAAACAGTGGCAAGTGAGAAGCCTTTGGCGGGGGCAAAGCACTTGCCTTGGGCTTCAGCCGCCTGACGGCCGACGGCTTTCCGCAAAAGTTCCTCAGCTTCTTCACGAGCTGGTTGGTGGTGTTGTAGAGGCACTCCCCTGCCGGAACGCACGAGAATCCCTCGATATGCTCAGGCTGGACGCACGGGCCCTAACCACACGGACCCTCTGCCGAACACTCACTCGGGAAGATCTCTGGGTAGACCAGCCTGTTGGGACACAGCGGGAAGCAGCCCAGGAAGGTGGCCTCCAGCCTGCAACACGTAGTCCGCAGCTCCCACGTATTGCTCGAAACGTTGCCTGGTTTCCAGTGGCACTACTAAGCGCCAGTATCCCCAGTCGTCGACACTGTATGTGATGCGGCTGCCGTAAGGGGGCTTAAACTCGTCGCTCCGCTCTCCCCTCCTCTGTAATTCCATGTCACTGTAAGGTGCGCAACTTCTGCACTTGATTTTATAACACATTTTGACTATTGACATAGTTGGCGTACTGGATATGTATGTGGAGGCTACAGTGGGCGCACAAGTGACCTTTAGCGGTTTTAAAGCGCTTTTTTGTTGGCATCTTAGATGTGAAAGCGCGTGCTCGCATCTATCCCAGTAAAGGCGCGAGCACGGAACACTTGGATCGCTCCAAATCCACCGAGAGAATTTCACATTCAACAGCACGAGGGTTGAGGCCAAATACTTACGACGGCGCAGGTTTTCTTAGCAATAGTGGCGGAACATTCCCAATGAGAAGCGCAAGGTAAATTTATGATCGTACATTTTAGGGTCCTAATATGCGACAAATAGAGCCAACGTAAGGAGCAACTATGCATGTCTCTCGTCAAAAGCACTTGCTTTTGATTATATGGGAAATTTGTTTTTCAGTGGCTGGCAATGCCAGAGGTCATTTCTTTTAAGCCTTTTATTTTCATTTTGCAAATTTTACAGAAAAAAAAAAGTCAGACTTGTCGCAAATACGCCGTAAGGAAATGGCCATACAACACATGGTTTACTTCCTAAGATAAACCTTTTGAAATTCTGTCAATGAATACTTTAGCAGTACCAATAGTTGAAAACAGTTCCTACTCTGCCTAGGATGAACCATTGAAACACCTCGGATAATTAATTTATTAAATAAAAAAAAAAAATAAAAAAGTGGAAAATTGGTTCCCTTTACATTCTTTGGGTCATTACAGAGGGAGGGGTTTTCGAGTCGGCTGATGGTCAGAAAAAGTTGGCATTCTCGAAAATTAAACGGGGCACTAAACTTGCAAGTTCATGTCCTATGCGATTCAACACTTTGTCAGTTAGGTTGTTGGCTTACTTTTTACATGCATGCATCCACGCATTAGTCTCCGTTAGTTTACTTTTAAAGAAACTATCACCAGCGGCTGTAGACAATGGTATTTCTCCTCCTGCATCAGTTCAGTCGTTTTGCGGCCAAACGCCGAACGTGATCGTACGAAGCTGTCCCCAATTTAGGCTTGAAATCACTTCGCTTGAAATCATTTCACCCAAACATCCTGATAAGACTTATCAGGATGTTCGTGTGAAATTATTCAGGTACAACCCCAACCTCTGTCGGCTTTGTGTCAAGTATTTTGGGTTCTTACGCATTTGTGTAAAGAGTGTTCTCACTTTCCTTTCTTTTCTCTTAGTTTGTGGGGGCAGTCAAACCCTATATCAACACAAACTTCTGTGGAATAAAATTCAGCTGCGTTTGAGACTCTGCATTGTGTTGTTCTTTCTCAGTCTCTGGGGTTTGTCTTAAATTATGTCAGGTTGAAGCCACCTTATGGTGGCGAGTGCATCAGTGCCCTCTATCTTCTGGTCAGGTAACTACCGAGATGGAAAGGTCTATACTTTCAGGTTATCCGTATCGCATTTTACTTGTACGGGTCAGCCGAGAGGCGCAAATGTTTGTAGTGAAAGTAAATTTTTACGAGAAGTAGATGCAGCATGTGCACACTTTCCAGCATGCTGAGGTCTTAATAACAGCAACAGCCCTCTGTAGCAAAGCCAAAACACCTACTATGCCAGTCTTTTCTTTTTTTAGCATCGGTACAGGATGCAACAATATCAGCTGGACAAAATCAGCAGACATACCCGGGGCTCTCCTCGAGCCCTGGTCGAGGAGAGCACCTTGACAAGTATGTAAACAAGGTGTGAAAAAAGAGAACGGACAGCCCCATTTCCTACAGTCGGTATGGTAGCCGGTTTCCTAGCTTAGTATACGGGGAGGCACCCATTCAGCATCTCTTTTGGCTGGCGCTTGGCTGGTCCAGCTCCCATCGCTGCCAACTGTGCCTATGGCAGTGGTAGCGGCACATCCCTTTTCTACATTTAGTAGTTTTATTGGCAAGGAGTGGAAGGGGACTTGCATGGCCACTCCAAAGAACTCGTGCCTGGCTGTGGAGACCGCCACGTGGGCCCTGGCCAGCAGGCCCAGGTAGGCCTCCCTGCTGTCCAGCCGGCCCCACTGCACGACGTGCTCCTCCAGCTCCGCCCGGGCCCTCGAGAACACCTCTGCAAGCAGTCTCTCTGTACATGCGCCGGACTGCTGGTCGTTTCTGACGATACCAGGCCCAATATGGCAAACATGGCTCGTGAGCGTCCACATGAACACTTCAGTTCCACCAGACTATGCTACGTTTGAGTGGCACAAAAGAAAAGCGAGGAGTTAGTTTGAGTGCACAGCACACACCTTGAGCTCTGAAAACAAGATGGGGAGACCCTTGCATACCTAAGAGCATATTTAACAATCATCCCTTTGCTTTCTAACAACACACAATGTTGGTAGGGACAAGGGAAGAAAGCTGCTGGAATCAGCATGATGAGCCCCATTTCCCCAAATAACAGTTCTAGAAGTAACCCCTACTACAAGGTTGTAGTCTAATGGCACTCTGCGTGTAATGAGGACCGAATTCATTTGTCCAGTACACCTGCTTGTGACAGGGCTTCCCGGAAGCCACCATTTTGTACAGGTATAGCGTGTCTCGAGATAACCACTCGGCTGACAAGCTCAATGGCGGTGCTGTCAAAATCGATCGCATTTTAGGTTTGTGAAGCAGCGAGTAGAATGCTGGCTAGCCAGTGTTTGGCCATCTAAAAGAATGCGCAGCGAGAAGTGCAACGAGCTGCCTAGACCAGCTCGAGACAATGGATCGAGGAAGCGTGCACGGTGTCCCGCTTTGCACGGTGCCCAGGATTGCTCGTAAAGCCCTACCTGGAACATCCGCGAAGCCCTCTCCCAGGACAGACACTCGGAAGGGGAGTCCCTCCGCCTTGAGCTGGAACAGGGCTTCAAAGAACTCCTCTGGGCCCTTGTCGTGCTCCCTGGGAGAAAAAGGGACACTCTATAGCATCCTGAAGGCTTTGCAAAGGACCCCACGCGCCGCCGCAGCAATGCCCCTGGGAAAGGGGGGTGCTCCAATGCAGGCAACAAACCCTAAATGAAACCTCGATAAATGAAAAAGATGAGTCACTCGCCCGCCCCCTGTGCCCACTGAGATCGGTGTTAGAACCTTGTTGACGGACATGGAGGCCAATTAAATAAAAAGAGAAGGTTCAATTTGCGTCAATCAAGCATGCCTGCCACAAGGAACGATTGGGTGTGCCACGTGGATGGTGGCACGGACTTTGCGTGATTTCTTTGTTCTTTTCCAAGATGGCGCTAACATTGCAAGTTGTTCGTGTCTTGCTGTAGCATTTATTAGTTCGAAGACCACCCGCTACTCGAGTGAATTGGGCACCAATATCACTTGTCCCAGACAGCCTAGTGTTGGGAGCTCTGTACACATTCTGCGATGCCCAGTGTCCATTGGTAGTGCCCTTAGTGGTGCATGTAATCCAGTAAAGTATGTTTATTTATTTATTTACCCTAAAGGCCCTGACGGGCATTACATAGGGCATTACAAAGTTTGATACAATTGGGTCGAGTGAAAAAAATAAAAACAATTACATAGTTGGCATAAACAATGTTAAACGAGCAATAAACAAAATAACGAGAGCACTGGATGAAAACATAACCCAAGCAGCACTATATAAGTTGATACAAATTACTTAAAGAACTAATGAAGATATCTCTGGGCAGGCTGTTCCATTCGGAGGTGGCAAAAACCAGAAGGGAATTCTTGAACAAGTTATAGTCGGTTACAAGTTAAGAAGATGGGAGATGCTCCTCCCACAAGCGTGATGCGCCGGTTTCAAATCCCTCCGCAGTCGAAAGAAGAGTTCACTGGAAACGCTCCTTGTTCCGCTTCAATGGATAGATAATGGCCACAGAGTGGTGCCAACTTGTCTTCGACCCCCACTTTTTAAGAAAGCGACCTTTGTATTCATCGGAGGGGGAAGCGGGCCCCTGAAAGCAGCCTTTGTATCCATCGGAGGGGGAAGCTAATCCCCGAAAGTCGTCTTTGTTTCCATCGGAGGGGGAAGACTCTAATCTCCCTCTCGTGGCTTCCACAATGCCAAGTCAAAGTCGAAAGATAAAACAAATATGTGCAGAAAGGCAAGACCCTCCACGCGCGTTGGCTGCAACGTCACGGAAACGATGGGAGGCTATTGGATGCGGAGGAGGCGGAGGGATATATGATTCCCTTTGAGGGGCATTTGCCGCTACCTTCTTGATTTGTAACCTACTATAGTGCGGGCAAAGATGGGCGATACTTTAAAGTGATGATCGACGAAATACGATGAGCAGGCTGAATGAATGAGGTCCTAAAGGGAAATGATCCATGATAGAGCTTGTGGAAAAATGACACGCGAGCAATACATCTTCTGTACTGCAGTTGGGTTAGGTTGAGGTTACGCTTTATGCTAGACACACTGGAAGTACGGGAGAAGTCGCGGGTTATAAATCTTGCAGCTTTATTTTGAAGTGTGGTTGGTTAAGTAAAGCTGATGAGGGTGCCATATGATGGATGCATATTCCAACTGCGACCTGACGAGGGTAGGCGAGGAGTTTACGTTTCTTTGTTAGCTCGAAATAAAGAGTGTTTAAGAAAACCAAGAGTTCTGGATGCTTTGCGGGTTCCATGTTCAATATGAAGGTTCCATGATAAGTTAGCTGTTAGGTGGACTCCGAGGTATTTAATTGACGTAAGGTTTTCAATGCGGTCCTCTTCAATCATGTACCCGTGATGAGTGATTTGTAATTTCGTCGTAAAAGTGACAGCTTTAGTTTTGTTAGTGTTTATTTGCATTAACCGTGTGGTGCACCATTGCTGGACTACGTCTAGGTCCCGCTGGAGAATGCGAAGATCCAAGGGGTTAGAAATGACCCGATAAATGACGCAATCATCCGCGAAGAGACGTATGGTAGATTGAATGTTAGACCGAAGGTCATTTATATATAAAAGAAATAATACCGGACCGAGGACAAAGCCCCGAGGGATGCCGGACTTCACTGGCATACGGGAGGAGACACACTTGTTAATTACAACAGATTGAGAGCGGTTTGTTAAAAAAGCAGCTATCCACTGAATAACAGAAGTGTTTATATTCATAGTTTTTAATTTGTATATTAGTCCGTTATACGGGACCCAATCAAAAGCTTCAGCAAAATCAATGAAAATGGCATCAGCAGGACAAGAGGAGTGAACAGAAAGGTGAAGGTCAGTAATCGATTCAAACAGTTGTGTTTCAAAGGAATGACCGTGTTGAAACCCATACTGATTAGAGAAAATGAGACTCTTTGAAGATAACTGGGTCATAATCTGGGATGAACGTATATGTTCTAAGATTTTACATGAAACGAAAGTGAGCGATATCGGTCTGCAGTTACTCCGGCTTTGAAAACTGGAATAACATGAGCAAGTTTCCAGTCATCAGGTAGTTGACCACTGGAGAGGGAATCTTAAAACAGCCTGCACAGTAGAACTCCAGATACATACATATGTGTTTGGTTAATTTTAAAAACTTAGTAGATATTCCGTCGGGACCTGGGCTAGTTTGCAAACGATCAATGGCACACTCAACTACGTAACTAGAAATGACAATATCGTTCATTATATTTTCGGTAAGTGAGGAAATAGCAGTGGGATGTGAAGGCACGTTCCCCTCAGTAAACACACTGCTAAAAAAAGTATCAAAACAAACAGCTAATTGATGTGAAGTTTGTATTGATCCGTCGTCACAAATAATACAAGGTAATGCTGGAGTTGGCTTTGGATTTATCACTTTCCAAAATTTTTTTGCGTCGGATTGAGGCATGTTTGAGACATCGTTATAAAAAAAAAAGTTGCTTGGCATTTTTTATTTCGTTTTTGCAGAACACCGAGTGAGCATGATAAATGGCCCAATCGTGCTGATTTTGTGAAAACATGGCACGACTGCACAGACGTTTCTTTTTTTGTAAGTAGCGCTTAATTCTCGTCGTAAACCACGGTTTGTGCAGGCTAGGGGCGATTTTTATAGTGCTGTTACTGGGTATGGTCACGCCGAAAACAAAATGTGTGACTGTTTTCCTTTAAGTAAGCAGATGACAGTGATCAGCATGCAGATAATAATGAAGTATGAAGGAACAAAGAAAAAATACCATTAGGTAGAGGAGAATGGGTACACACAGAAACAATGCTTCAAAAAGATGCTCTTTTCCTATGCTACGACACAGGGCTCCTACTGTGCACGTCGAGATAAAAAAGAGACGTAACCGGCAGGGGTGGTCCGTGGCCGGGCTCACCATCGGTGGGGCCACACTATGTGCAGGACGTCGGGAAACTCGGGTGCCAGCGCCCTGGGTGCTCGCAGGTTCAGGGGGAAGTAGAGCACCGAGGCCTTGGCTCGGATGCACTGGGATAGTGTCCCAGGCGACGGCCGGCAGTCGGGCATCTGCCTCAGGAAGGGGCCCACTGCTCCGAGGAAGGACTCCAGGTTGTGGTGCGAGTTGAACACCACCCGGTCCGCCACTAGGCTGCGACAGTACCCCAGAATGCTCGGTCACGCGACGTCCGCCCCTTGTCGGGATTTGGGCAGGTGTGCTCTACGCAACGAGCACAGTATGCTGCACCTTGGCTGCTCTGGGACGAGTCTATTAACGGCCACTTACTACCATGGCCAACTCCACTAACAAAAAAGTTCCCGGTTAAGCAAATGCCCAGAAAGAGGACATCGGGTTCTGTTCAAACTCCTACATCTACATCTTCGTTTACCCACAATAAAGAGTTGATTATTTAAAACAGTAACACTCGTCGTATCTTGTGTTTCTTCAGTTCAGCATCTTGTTTTATGGGTGTTGTCTCAAATCTATCGGAATAACATTATGCTAATTCCCTCTTTCGAAAAATACAGCAGTTGTGCCAAGTTTTGCTGAGGACTCCAGCCTCGCGAGCCATGACTCTGCCTAGCTTTGACTCCCGTCCTACGGCAGGCCATCGTCAGCAATTGGCGTCAGAAGGGTGCTCGTCCAGCGTCATCCACGGTAGCCAGGCGGCCAGCAACACCACAGCCGCCCGCAGGCAGAGGCTGTGCACTTTGGACTATGCCCTCAGGAGCAAGGAGTCCAACTGGACGTTGTGTCAGAGGGGAACAAGACGACAAACGGACACGACAGCACCCAATTTAGAAACCGTGGCTGATGCACAAACCAAGAAAATGGGTACTGGTAGGAGCGTGAGACATGACAAAAAACACAAGTTCAGCAGCGCAGTGTTCTTGGGAGACTGACGTGTCACATAATGGGTGTCTTCAAACTGAACAAACCGAGAACCCGTGCCTGGCAGGAGTTGCGGGACACCCACCAGGAGAGAATTTGGTTGTAGCCGTACTGGAAGTCCCTGACACGGGGGTTGCGCACGGGATAGGCCAGCTGGTTCTCATGAAAGTAGACCACTTTGTGTAGTGTCTGTAGCCAGGGGCACAGCCCCAGCAATTCGGCCAGAGGCACCACACTGCTGGCAAACAGCACCCTGCAGAAGGAATGAAAGCCGACGCACTTCCAAGTTTCAACACTGCAAAACTTGGCGACGAAGAGACAGACAGAGTCACGAGAAAGCCTTGTCACCCACAGATGACCATATGCTCACAGTTGGCAAATGTGTACACATATTGGACACCGAAGGTTTTCGTTTGGCGTTTATTGTCACCATCCCGTTGCATCTCGCCCCCACCTAGGTATTATTATGGGCAATGCCCAGCTTGCCTGTGTGTTCTCGCAGTCAGATGTTGTTTCCGATGTTTGAATCACAGTTAAGCTAAAGTAAAAACTAACGCCTCAATAAAATAAGCAAGAAAAAAACAACAAAAAAACGAAGTGGTAGGAAAAGGCCAAAAGCTGCAACACAGAAAACAATAACAACACATAGACGAGAGCAACCTTCAGATAATTTTAAACACTCAATGTGTGGGGGGCTTACTCCTTTTTTTTTCCTCTGTGTCACTCGATTATGTTCTAGTTTCAATTTTGAGAAAAAAAAAAACAAAAAAAATGCTGACAGCAAGTTGTCCGCTTCTTGCACAGGGGTTGCGGTGATGTCAGAACGCCAAACTCCTATCACTCCTATTGACTGACTGAAATAGGAGTTGTGAATGCGAAAGCATGCAAGCCGCTCGTCTGCTCCCTTTTTCGTCTGCAGCATACTTTTCGTCGCCGGTCAGCGCGCGTGCTCCCCTGGGCAGGCTGACCACAGTGTGAGGCTGACCTTGGACGCCCCGTATTAAAGGGCAACTCCGCTCAATTTCGAAAAATTTGGGTTTACATGTGATTCCATTTCACAAAGCACTACTAAACAGCTCTAGGTCTTCGGATTCACGAAATGTGGAGTATTATTTGTGTAATCTTAATTTAAGCATCAGCTGATACCGAAACCGAAACTTCGGTTGCGTCAGGCAACATTGGTCTCGTGTCGACAGAGTCATGGCCACGTCACGTCGAACCACGTGGTCTTGTGACGTTCGTGGGGGCGAGAGGGCAGGACACGCGACGCGGGCAGGTCGCTTCGCATGGCGTGGACGGTGACGGCCCGGGAGAGAGGGGGAAGGGGAGAAGACGAAAGAGGAGAGGGGGAGCGGAGAAGCAGACCGATAAGCGCGCAGGGCAGCGCAAACTAGCGCATCCGCGTTACGGTGATCACGTGGACGCCGTTGAGCCACCACCGGGAGGAGAAACTCGTGACGTCATCGTTCAATTTCGCTCTAAGAAGTAAAAACAAACAAAACGCGAGAATGACGTAGTCATGCCTCTGATGTAGTGGTTCAACGTTGGCCGCTCCAACTCCGTCGCATTGACTGCGCTGACGATTGCGCCCCGCGTCGCACGCTAGAGTTGGCAGATTTCGGCGACTTGGCTCGTTTGAAAGTTTGCTGGCCAGTTTATTAAATATATAGACGGAATTAGATCGTAATATTTGACATGCTGTCTTCCTATATGATACTGAAGAGGGCTGCATAGTTTTCTAAATATCAAAAATGAAGCGGAGTTGCCCTTTAACGGCGCGCTGATGGACACGCAGCGCCATGGGGTGAGCGGTCGTGGAAACTGACGAGCGCAGCGACCAATGGGAGCCCCGTCGATGGAATCGAAGGCGAAATCGCGGAAATATAGGTGCCGCTTTCGAGCTTCAAACTGATGACGTCAGCTCGCTCCATGGGACAGTTAATGCTTTCGCATTAAAAATAGTGCGTGGACCTGAAGGCATCCAGCATTGAGGTCTATTCAATCAAAGCCAATCAGAGCTCGGCGTCGTTCTCACGTCACCGGAACTCCTGGGTCGACGTAACGAACGCGCACTTGCAGCCGAGCGCGGGCTCACCTGTAGCTGTCCGAGGGCGGCACGTTCTGCGCGAGCCAGAGTGCCGAGGTGCGTGCCCGCCAGTGCCACTTGCAGGCCGGCATGGTGACCAGCGTGCACCCATCCTTCAGCTCGCTCGCAAGAAGGTCCACCAGCTGCTTGTGCGAGCCGCCGTAGAACGGTTCCATCATCAGGATCGACATGACGCATGAATAAGGGATACAATCAGCTTTTGATTTAGCGCGACACTTCGAAGACGGCTGCGGTCATTTCACTATGCTTGGAACGTTTGGAATCACCGCAATCGCTCGAAGCGTTCGTGGAAAGGCAGGAAAGGTTCGAAGTTCGGATGGACAACTTGGCTCGGATTGGATTGAAGAGTGAACAACGGCACGACTGGTACGACACTGCGTAGCCACCACTTAGTTTCGGTTTCTATTTCCAAAGCGGAGAGCAAGTCATCTTGCGCAGGAGTTGCGGCAAGGAGGTCAGAACGCTGCCATAGTGGGTAGACCTCAATGCTAGATCCCTTGAGGTCCACCAACTATTTTATTTAAATCAGCCAATAAGAGTTAACAATAAAAGAAGCTGCAGGTATACTCTAACCAACTGTGTTTAAATAGCCCGACGTTTCGCGGCCTGCTAGGCCGCTTGTTCACGGGCGACTTATTTGGCTGGGCATGCGTCTTTCTGTTCTTCTCCTTGTCGCTGCCGCTTCAATAAAAGGATTTCAACGGCAGCGACAAGAAGAAGAGAAAGACGAACATCCCGTGAACAAGCGGCCGAGCAGGCCGCGAAACATCAGGCTATTTAAACACAGTTGGTTAGAGTACATGCAGCTTCTTTTATTGATATACTCACCTAACCAGGCAGATTTTTGCCGAAATGTTTACTTTTCAACCAATAAGAGCTCGGTGTTCTGACATCATCGCAACCCCTAAGAAGCAGACGAACTTGCGCTCCGCATAACAACTTCAGTTTCTTTTTTTGTCGCTCTAGGCATGGGCATGATTGTATGGGCACAAAAAGGCAGTAGAATGAAATTTTAAGGACGTCATAAATTATTAGCTGGAAGGGCTACGAGTTGTTCCCAGTGTTGGTAGCACATACATTAAATATATGAACAAAAAAGTTACTTTTCGAGAAAAGTACATTCCCCAAATTTGGTCTAGTTAAATTTGTATCACAAGACGGTGCTTTGTCAACTTTGAAGCCAGTTGACTTAACTCAATATTTGCTTAAATTTCCGAAAATTGAGTGGTGCACTCCCGATTACCCCGGAAGGCTCTGCCCAGGGGGACAACACACTAAAAGAAAGGGCATCATGAAAGATTGTTTAAAAGTACCTGCAATTTACCTTGAAAGGACATTGAAGTACATAACCTCTAATTTACCTTGTACTTTACTTCAAGTACTTCTTAGACATACTTTACCCAACACTGGTTGTTTCTCAGGCACACATAGCACAAGCAGGTGCACAGGGGCATACACACTGGCCATATTTGCACCGTCTGCCGCACAACCAAATGTAGCAGGAGCACTTACTGAGGAAAGAATGCAGGCTCCGACTTCCCTATTATTATTCAGTATCACATGCGTCTCGTCAGTTCACTGTACCATCTAGGAACAGGGACACTGCTCAAGTGTCGTGGATATGAACGGTACTGTGTCCTCATGCGTGCATGCTAAAAAATTCTATTTACAGATCTCTGTAATGCGAAATTAGAGTGCAGCCCTTGAGGACGAGGGGGGGGAGGGTGTGCCCCTCCATACTTTTTCCTCCTCTTCCTTAACCCGCTAAACTTAGTGGGAAAACTTGCCCGCTAAATTTAGCAGGAAAATATCCCGGCTAAATTTAAGGGGAAATTGACGTTACGTGACCTACACCAATTCAGTTTCCCCGCTAAATTTAGCGGGAAAAATGACGTCACATGACTTCGTGGCAGGTCACCCATAAACACATTCAGTTTCTTCGCTAGATTTAACGGAAAAATTGACGTCAAATGATTTGAATACCAATTCAATTTTCCGCTAAATTTAGCAGAAAATCCGAAAAATCAACGTAACACAAACACTTAAGATCTGCGCTCTAAAACCAAACCAGCAAGAAACGTCACCAAAGAAAACATAGGCTAGATGTCACTAATCTTCCGTAACTTCAATGCAGCTTCATCCAAAGTGGATCACAGATGAAAGGAGACAATACCAGAGAGCTTAGTGGCCTTGTTCTTGAGAATAGATGGGTGCACAGGAACAATAAGATAGTGTTCAAACGGAATAATGGGGTATCCCTTTAATATGCAGTTCCTGCCACATGTTCCCCAGGCTCATCTATGACCTCTTGGAACTCCAGTCAAGTGAGAAAGGCCCGGCTTCTATTCGGCCTTCCTGAAAAAAAAAGTCAAATTTGGAGGTTTTACGTGCCAAACCAACGACGGGCATCTGGCACGCCCCAGCGGAGGACTGAGGATTAATTTGGACCACCCGGGGATCTTTTGACGTGCAACCGAAAGCTCGGTTACACGGCGCCTCCTCCGCAATAAGCCTCCGTCAGATTGCGGGCACCTCGGCCGGGATTCGAACCCGCCACATGGGGATCCGTAGGCCAGCGCTCTCGCCTCGGAGCCACCGAGGCGGCTATTCGGCCTTCCTGAAGCAGGCAATGAAGAAGCCTATGGTGTCCACATTGTAGTCCTGGCTCTCCGGCCACACTTGTTGGCCTTCGAACCTTTGCACAAGGTGCCGTTGGTCGTCGTCCAGGCCCGCTCCAGCCCTACCCACACCACCAAGGTGGGGCTCCTGGAATGATGAGGGAACCGGCATTTTCTCATTTTTCGCCATAAGCAGTAGAACGAGATGCGATTGCTGCGCTAGCTTCATTGCTAGCCACCTTTGGAATGTTGGCTTCTTCCTTTAATCGCGCAGTTTCAGAAAAAACAAAAAAATTACCGCATCTCCACGTGGTGAATGATGTTGATTGGGGCGAAGCTCTGGTGGTGCTGATGATACTGATTTTATTGTTCATAGGTAGTGCTGATGGTGCTGATTTTTTTTTATTGCTCATTGGTAGTGCTGAGTTCCGGGTTGCGTTTCGACTTCATTATTACTGCTTTATGGTCGGTGAAATGCAGAGCCCGTGGTTCTTCTAGCGGATCAACTTGGATCCGCTAGAAGCCGCGGAAACGCATCTCCACCGCTTAAGTCAACGGTCCATGTCAGAAAAAGAATGTGTGGTATGGAACGTGGTTATATACGCATTCGAGCATTTGACCGCAGCGCCCTCTCGTCTATAAACGTTGAGCCAATGCATGCAAAGTTTAACGCGATGTTATACGCATTTGACCGCAGCACCCTCTCCTGTATAGACGTTGAGCATCTACATGCAACGTTTCATCCATGACATCCCCAGCTCTTGAGTTACTACCACATCTCAGAGCCCCCTACTCGTCCCGCAGTCGTGGCCGAGTGGTTAAGGCGATGGACTAGAAATCCACTGGGGTCTCCCCGCACAGGTTCGAATCCTGTCGACTGCGCAAACATTTTTTTCTTTTTTTAAGAAGACAGATGGAATGGCAATCGATGTGAGCCCAAACGGATGGATGGACAGACAAGGCTAGACCCTAAGGAGCTTTGCCCCTAAAAAATATATTAAAACAAATGAAAACAACACCCTGCGACTACTGGACACTCGGAAGGACGCCATCTTTCGCTTCCCATAATGTCCTCCAAACACTGACCTGGGGAACTAGACACAGCTCAGGAAACCGTGCCAAAGCCCAGGCGACAATGGCTTCATTCTCGGCAGTGGTCAGCGTGCATGTGCTGTAAACCAGCGTTCCCCCAGGCTTGAGCAGCCGCACAGCCTGGGAAAACAAGAAGTCCAACCCCACAAGTTGAGCAATATCATGAAAAAAACAGAAACCGTCCCTATCCAAATCCCAATATATATAAAAAAAAACAGAAAGAAAAACTTATTTTTTTATAAATTGAAAAAAAAATTGTAGAGATGCATGAATTTTTAAAAATTTGAATACATTGCACGAATAGTGTTTTGCTACCCAATTTCATTAGAAGCCCACTTCAACTATTTGAAGGGATGTTTTCAAATATTTAAAAATGACAAATAATCTCGAGAACATCTCCACTTTCTTGGGTCAAGGTTCACTGCATCGCACCAGAGCCGTATATGGAGAGAGTATGGCCATAGGGCGCGCCATTGGCCAAAAGCGGGCTGGGCGTGTTCCAGGGCGTCTTCACAGATTCAAACGTGGCCAGCCAGAAGCTGCGAAGAATACCCTGGCGGTGGTCGTGAGGAACAAAATTAATAAGTGCGTCGGAGTAACTCTCAGTGACTGAAAATATGGCGCACGATTTTTTGATCACAGTCACGCAAAACCAAAATCTAGGAGAACAATCGACATGATCTCTAAGCCAGGCGCCGAGGGCCCGGAATATGCCGTCTGAGCCACGTCCGAGCAAAATAGAGTTCAAGCAGCACATTCGATTCATACATCTATTTGCGTGACCATAATCGAAACATTACGTGCACCATGCTTTCAACCATGAAGACTTACTCCATTGAACTCTTACGCACTTACTAAAAGTGTTTCTCGCTACCACCGCTAGGAGATTGTTTTCGTCTTCTGGTTGGCCAAGAGAGCACGCCAATCCTTCTATCTGCGTCTCGTGCACACCCTGGCTCTGCCTGCTCCTCTTATTGACCAAACTCTCTCTATATACGGATCTGCTTCGCACCACGCTCTGGTGTCGAGCTTCACCCTTGTCGAGCTTCAGCGTGGGTTGAAACCAGCTGCCGAGAACATTGACTTCGGAGGTCATGCTAGTCCTAACTGACTTTACCCAAAATACAATGTCAAAAAAAAAAAAAAAAAAGTTTTTTTTTTTCACATTTTGTTTTTATTGCAAATAAACTATGCATTGTGGTATGCTCATCTCCACCCAAATGTAGCGCTAGAGGTCCGAACTAGATGCAAAAGTTTCAACACTAACCATTATATTATACAAAAGTCACGCGAGTTTGTAAAATTTCCAATGAAAAAAATGGGAAAATAAGCGCCAAAGGAACAGGGACAAAGAGTAGAATAACAATGACACAGGGCGCACTCTCAACTGAATTTATTAGGAAAAAACACACACTTATATACCAACGGGAGCACACCATCAAACACCACACGTCACGTTAGTCCCCGCCCAGACCACGTTTCAAATATTCAAACTCATCCGTAGACAGAGCCAGAGAAGTATCGCTAATGCACTTTTCACCCCTACTCCTAATCTCAAATGCCTCGTGAAGCTCGCGTGACACTTTGTTTTTGTACTTCGCCTAAATTTTAGTGCTGTCAAATGACGGGGCGCAAGAGCATCTGTTGCAATGTACAGCCAAATGCCCCGACGGTGTGGTTCTAGTTGAAGCGGCGTGCTCGCGGACCCGGTCATTGATACATCTTCCAGTTTGTCCTACATAGCTTAAACCTCACGTCATTGTGATTTCGTAAACGACGGCGGTTGTGCAATCAGTGTATTTATTCCTATGCCTGGTATTGCACGGGTCTGTTATCTGTTGGGGGTCATTGATTCTCCTGCATAATCGCGACATTTTGTTAGGCACTGAAAATACGACCGGGACATTATAGCGCCCAGCCACCTTCTTAAGATTATGTGAGAAACCGTGCATATAAGGTATATAAGGTGTATATAAAGTCCCTGTTCCTTTGGCGCTTATTTTCCCATGATGTACCAACTGGCCCATCTAAGCGTTTTATTGCAAAAAAATGGGACCCGTTTTCACCCGTTTTTGGTAACTGGCACCATAGAGCTCCATGTATTCGAGAGCTTTGTCGGCCGCCATTTCCCCGCTGAAAATTTAAAAAAATCCCTTAACTTCTGAAGGTGTGGTGCCTGGAACATGGCTCCGACTGCTGTCTTTACCGCATCCAAAAAAAGTAGTACCTCCGTTTCTGCCCGATAACATCATAGAAGTGTGTCGCTGGTTGCGATTCTGGCAGCACATATGACAGCAGCAGATGCGGCAGATGCCCGTTCCAGCGCAGGTCGCTCTCCAGCTTGAAGGTCCGCTAAAGTTTCGGCGGCCCAGAGTTGGGACGCTGCGACCACAGTGACACTCGCTTTTGCTCGTGCTTCCCATCAACATTTCTACGACCAACCACCAGGATCGCAACGTCCGACAGCGTGACCCTCTGGCTCGTAATTGCGGCGTCATTTGTTGCCACTTGCGGACACTTTGGATGGAGGGATGCCCGATGCGGCAGTTGGAGTAGGCGCTCTACTCACGGTGTCGAGGAGGGCCCTCTGCTGGGGCGGGTAAGAACGCAGTTGGCCGGCCGTCTGGCGGCACGCCAGCAGGGGGCGCTGGCCCAAGCCGCTGCAGGGCGCGTCCAGCAGCACTCGATCAAAGCGCTCCGGGAGGTCCTGCACTGCACCGCACGGCCACTCGCTCAACGCCTGCATCGCTCTCGGACGGAAGCGTGTGCACACATTGTGCGCGAGTTGCAATTTGCACGCAGCAAAGGGGCACACTCGAATAATCGGGCCAAAGAAATTCGGGGAGTAGCGAGTGGCGGCGGATATCTCGCCTTTATTTTTATTTCGATCATTTTGAGGACAGTCTTTTTTATTCAAAGTTGGCAATCTTGGTGTCTCTGCAACTATCCAAAGATATTTGCTCAGAAGCCGGCAGATTGCGCGAGAGCGTTGTCAAGCTGCTATGCTAGCGAGCTACTCGAATGACACTCGCGAAAAATGTCAGCCAACTTGTGGCCCAGTTGGAAATGTCGTAATTAAAAAGGAAAACAATGCAAAGACGAGGACGAAGGAAAAGGTAATTGACAGGACGCAGCGCTGCATCCTGTTGGTTACCTTTTACTTTGTCCTCGTCTTTGCGCTGCTTTTGTTTTTAATATGTCCGTATACCAACTAGCCCAAACTTGGACGTTAGGAAACATAACAATTGCCGATCATGGGTCTCTTTTACTCCCTGGCCAAGTATCACTGGTCATTGCAACCACCAATAAAGAGCATTGCGCGACGTTTCCTACGAGGCTCAGGCAGGGGGTTTCAGAAGTGCCGTCCGACACAGTTGGAAAAAGTTCCGCCCAACGATGCCGTGTCATGTGCCTCGGTGCAAGAAGAAACCCCGGGCCCTCCCTGCGCAAGAAAACTAGAGATGTGCAAATATCAAATGTTGAATTGCACATTGAATATGAGTATTAAAATTTGACTGCAAATCAAATTCAAATACTTTTGATTAACAATATTTTACATTTAATGCGACTGGAGCCTGGATACTTTAAGAAATCACGACGGGAAATCTTTTCTAGAAAGGACATTTACGAAAAGGAACAGCTTTATGGCACGAAAAACATTTCCCATATTTGTATTAAGAAACAAAAAAAGGCCCCAATACGAGATGGGTAAAACATAACGTAATGAGGCAAGCGAAGCAAAGGCTACCAGCTCGAGGTTTCCTCAAATCAGCTGTCGAACTATAGCTAGAACAAAAAGGATCACTTATCGTAGCAAGAAAAATGTCCGAGACCATCGAGACAACTGGGATGCTCTTGGTATGCTTGGTCGTCTGGCTAGTATTAGAGTGGTAATGTGGGCGAGTAGGTTCTTAAGGAATATAACGGCACGCAAAACCACGAAGACGGGCGATCACTGATCCTTCTTCTCTCCAGTCTTTGTTTCATCTACATATTGCTAATAGTGTCAAATGCGCCACGAGGCCCGTGACCGTGCAGCCCTTGGAAGCAAATGGCAGCACAGCACTCGCTCCAGGCACACCGCATTCTCACAAAAATGCTTGGGGGGGCAGAAACGCCAGGCGTGAACTTTATCAAGTGGCTTTAGCTCTCGGTGTAATACGCTAAAACAACAGGGACGAAAACAGGGAGAACTAGACAGGACTAACTTTCAACTGAATTGTTTATTTCGATGACAGAATTTAAAAATATAAATGCAGGGACACTTGGCAGAACACAAAGATATGGTCTAAAAACACACCCCCTCAAATGCCAACGTCATTTGTTCTTCAAATAGTAGAATTCTTTATCAGTCAAGGACAAAGAGGGAGCGCTTACGCAAGAATTGTCGTGGTGGGACCTAACCAGGGAGGCTTCGTGAATTTCTCTGGCCGTTTTTGTTTTGCAACGGCCCATGACACAGGTGTCACCAAAGGTGGGGCTGCACTTTCCAGAGTTGGGCCCGCATTCGCAACGGTCACAGTGGACCGCTAAGTGGCCAGACGGGAACTGCCTGATCGCCAACGCATGCTCTCTGACCCTATCATTAATGCACCTCCCCGTCTGGCTAACGTACACCTTACCACATGACAGGGGGATTTTGTACGTGACGCTAGTGGTGCACTTGCGCAACTTAGTGACGTGTCGTTTTTTGCACGGCTCTTGAGGCGCATCCGATTCCTCTCTCAGCCTGCTTATCCTTTTACGCAGCCAAGATAATTTATTCGGTGCAGAAAAAACGACTGGTGTGTCAAAGCAATGGGCCACCTTCTTCAGATTGTGGCACATCTTGTGAAGGCAAGACAACAGGCCTACCTACCCTCTTGGGAACCCTTTTGCACGCAGCGCTGTTATCTTTTTTCATCTTTTTTGCTAAGGTCTCTGAAAGATCTCGAAGAACATGACGGGGGTACCCTGCCTCTTCAAGTCTGCCGAGCTGAGAATGAAAACTGTTTTTCATCCCGTGTGGGCAAGATTTCTTTAGCGCGGCCCTTAGGCAAGATGAAGCAATGCCCCTTTTCATCCATTTTGGAGTGCGCCGAGCTGAACGGCAACATTCCTTTCTTGGAACGGGGCTCATTTGCCCAGCAGGCATGCTCTGCACCGAAATATAATCCAAGATCCAAAAACTGCAGCCGACCACAGACCGATGTCTCGTGGGTGAATTTTAAGCCGAAAGCGCAGCTTGCGAAGAGTTTTAAAAAACTCGCGATCGCTTGATCATCCGCAATTACAGGGCAGGAAACACACACCAAATAATCATCTACCTAACGAAAAACTTTAACATGTTCCTTCTGTCGAATTTTTTCAGAAATACGCTTGTCACAATTTGCAAGAAAAATGTCACGCAGTACCGGTGCTACAGCGGAACCGATACAGATACCACGTTTCTGCACAAAGAGCTCTCCCTGGAAGGAAACGACGGTGGAGTTAAGGCAGTGATTCAGCAGCTCCAAAAAGCTTTCGACTGAGAGACCGCACGCATTGCAAAATGGGACCTCTTCATTCAGTTGAAAGTTGCGCCGCGTCCTGTCTAGTTCTCCCTGTTTTCGTCTTCGTTGTTTTGGCGTACCATGATGCAAAACCAACTAGCCCAACTAGCCATCCTTTAGCTCTTGCATGTCAGCCGTTTCTCCTAGCACTTCGGTGCAAAGCAGTCAAGTTTGATGCACATGTGTTGGTGCAACACCAGAACACCGGTGCAAAAAAAGTCAAGCTTAGTGCGAGAAATCTAAGAATTCTTTACGAGTTACTTTAAAAATCTCAAATACTTTGAAAGTAAGAGTGTGCTGCGAATCAAATTGAGTAGAAGATAGTATTTGCATATTATTCCAAGTTTCAAATGGAGCTTTTTCACATACCGACGGCACCAGGCGGTGGCTGCACGAACTAAAAATCGAGGAAGTGACCTACCTGCGCTACCAATCGATAATGGGAGCTACACTACCAGTTTCTTCGCTCTCCGAGCAGCGGCGCGTGTCCAACGCGACTCTAAAGAGGGGGATTTGTGGCGTCCACCCAAACGTCATGTTTTTCTTTCCGTCCACTTTCTTTTTTTGTGTAACACAATTATATATATGTTGCAATTACGTGTTCTACTCGCTGATCGACAGCCTCCTTCCGAATTTCCTCGATTTCTAGTGCCGACTTCCGCCGCTTGGCATCGAGTGCTTGCGCGTGCGCAGAACGCTTCTCGGAAAAGGTCCATTATTTGCACAACTTTACTAAAAAGATGTCGCCACTAGCCAATCAAATGGCCTTGGCCCGCAATGCTCTCATGCCTGCATCCTATCCAACACTTTGCACGATGCCCGAGAACTTGTTGGGCAACTACAAAGAAACGAGCCGGCAAGGTTTAGGTAGCGCGCCTCTAAACGCTCGCACAACTCCGACGCAGTGGAATTGCTAATCGACAGATAGGATTCCACCTCCGACAGTTGCAGACTGGACTGCAGTTGCAGCAGCCGCTTTCCTCGTAGTCGGGCGTGCACGGCGCACTCGGAGACCCCGGGTCAGTGGCACGGGCACCGGCTCAATGACCCCTCCATGGAGGCGGAGCTCCCAAGTTAAGGTCGGGCTCCACCTTCTTCCTGCTGCAGAGCGGTTACGACATGCCGCCATACGCACTGCCAACTTTCTCGCTCTACGTTGTCTAAGGCTAACAGTTTCCACACTGCCGCAGTGTGGAAGCTGCTAGCCTCTTCCTTTTGTGTCTCATTTGAAAGAGTTCTCACGCGAAGGAGACGCCAAACGAGGCCACGTGCCCGCGCATGTGGCTTCGACAGCTTCGGAGGACCGGAAAAACGACGCTAGCCTCGACGTTGTGGAAGAGAAAAGTTGAAGCCGAGTATAGAAAGCGGGGCCGCTCGCAGAACCCACCGGTGGCACGCAGGCCTTGGTAGTCGTTGGCGTCGTGCGCGTGTGCCCGCACGCAGGACAGCCCCCACAGGTCGCAGAGGGCCCTGACCCTGGAGAGCCGGCTCTCTGCACGGTCC
This sequence comes from Ixodes persulcatus, assembly GCA_013358835.2. Taxonomy (NCBI): domain Eukaryota; kingdom Metazoa; phylum Arthropoda; class Arachnida; order Ixodida; family Ixodidae; genus Ixodes; species Ixodes persulcatus. The sequence goes on along the minus strand of JABSTQ010010933.1, from coordinate 195,627 downwards.
AGGGCCACCAATAGTCCCTGCACACGGGCCCTGTCACGTCGGATGGGAGAGCCAGAACCACCTGCCCCGTGGCACACTCAAAGCAACAGCGTCATCCACTCGTCGCTCAGTCCGGTAACTACGAGGCACGAGGAGCCCCAGAAATGAATTCTAAAATTTGGTTCTGGAGGCGGCTCACCAGACGGTCCTACTGGTCCTACTGGCAGCTGCGAGCCCGCAGAGCCACCCGCTAAAAATCGGCGTTTACAAAACTGAGCGATAAAATGCGCAAATAGAACTATGTCGTTTTGAGAGGGTACAGCGGTGCTAAGGAAGATAGGTGGTCTCCTAGGCACTTATTTTACTATTACTTACAACTTCATAGATCTACTCAAACACCTTTTTGTTTATATCATTAAAAAGGTGTCGGACAACAAAGAATAGCGTCCTCATATTAACCCGCAAATTTGACACACAAAAATAACTTAAGTGAAAAAAAAACAAAAAAAACATTAAAGGGGCACTGATACCTCAAAGGTCATATTTTTTTTATTGTCTAAAACAATGCAAGTTGTAGTGCTAGACACACAAAAAAATACCGCATCGCAAAAAATTTCCCTACATGCGCCTTTTTATTTTTGACACCCTTCTCTCCCGTTCCTCACCTCTTTTGATTTGCGACGTCAAATATCATGAAACTTAGAAGCTTTGGAGGCGACATTTCTATAATGTTTAATAACGGCAATCGTAAAACACGTTTTTTTAACGCAATTGCGAACGCACTACGGCCCTTCTTTTTGAAATACCAAAAATCGGAGTTCGTTGTAATGTTGCCTCCTGGATTTGTTTCCTCCCTCAAAAAACATGGCTGATCGGTAGGGGTGTGCGAATATTGAAATTTTCGAATACGAACCGAATACGAATAAGACAAAAAAACGGGCTTCGAATATCGAATATGTGTCTAGTAATAAAAAATTGCAAAACAAGAGGTAACAGCAGGTTTTATTGCCTTTTTAAAATAAATCAATGCAGTTGCATTTTACTGGGCTGCAGCAGGCTAAAGATACTACTAGTAATGCACTCATTACAAATTATCATGTAGGAAAATTAACTGTTCAACGTAGAAAGACCCTTTCAAGAGAAACCTGCGAAATTTCACTAAAGTTCGAAGTTCGACTTATGGACAGTGTTGCCCGGCTGCTACACGAATATTTCAACTTCTGGGAAACAAACAATTTAGAAAGTACTTTATTCATGCACACGAAAGTCAAACTTCAGTCAAACCTTTGTCCAACATCACATTGAAGGTTCGAAAAAGTCGCACTTGGTCGAACTTGAACCTGGGTAGGTTCGCGACATCCCTAGTTTTAAATGCGCGGGAGTGGCAGGAGTTTTGGTCAATGGCGATGCAATGTCCTGCTCGCACCTAGATATCTTTTTTTTATTTTTCAAATATTTATATTAGATAACACCCTCGAGATTTATTATATATTTATATTTCACTCTCGAGGTTTATTTTATTGAATCAATTTATAAAACGCGCAATTAAATCACATATTGCTATAAAAGTGCCACACAACAAAGGGCTTGGTGGAAAAGTAACCGAAGCTGATCCTGTCTTGCTGCCATCGGACAGATAGAAACGGAGCAGACCGATAACGCACGCATCACACGCCTTTCTCAGTGAATAAACATATTCATAGGGGAATGCGTGGCAGGCAGATTATTCGTTACTTGCTCGAATATTTGCAGTTTGTGCGAATATTCACCGTTTTTCCCGAATATGCAATTTTCGAATTGAATATGTTTCGAATAGAGAAAATATTCGATTCGTATTCGAAATTTCGAATATTCACACACCCCTACTGATCGGTGAGTCGGGAAATTGGACGAAGTGGTCGTTTTTAGGCGCCCGACGACCTCTCAGAATTCGAAAAGGAAATCGTCAAACAGTCAAAACAACTGGGTTTGGTGTCTGTGTACCGTAGTTTTGGTTGTGACTTCGCCGGGGCAGCCTTTCACGCAGAAGCGACGAGACGCCAAGCGTCGTCTGCTCGCAGCGATAGGCAGGCGGCACGGCACGCACGGAAGAAACCGTTTTTTCCCGGTACGCCGGCGCCCTTCACTCCCGCTCCTCACCTCCTCGCTTCGGGACGCGGTGGCACACACACACACATTTGGAGCTGAGGCGTGAAAGAAAGTCGACTCATAGGACTCCACAATATTTGACGTCACCGCATTGGCGCGGATCGCGCGGGAACTTCAAATTCGGCATTTGGAAATTGTTTTTTTACTTCACAAATACTGAATTCCCAAGTTTCGAATTGTGAGGGTAATGTCCAGGCATGGTTTTCAATTGTTTCGGATAATAAAAAAAATATGATTTTGACGTGTCAGTGCCCATTTAGGCAAGTTTGTTTTCAGTAGCGCGATGTCATAAAGGTCTCAAACTCCTTCCAAAATTCTTTTGTCGGTGCGTGCCTCCTCCCTCTGTGCCCCGGTACCCAACAAGCCCCCGGAAGAGCACAAAAACAAGCAACATTTGGTTTGTCCCAGATGATTTCAAGAAAACACCCCAGCCAATTGCATTGATTCATGGTCAGGCAGCATTTTTCTCACATTCTGATTGGAGCTCCCAAAAATAAAATTGCACGATGCAGTGTTTATAGCGAAAACAGGAAAGTGCCTTCTATTCAGGATATCTCTCATATTCTAGGACAATTCCATTTTCTGGAATAGTCCCCAAAAAGATGTTTCAAAAATGTTTTTAACATACATTATAAACATTATTGTTTCGAAAATGCTCAGGTAAATTCAGACAGTGTTTATTATACAGGGTGTTTCTGGGAAAGCTTTAAAAAATCCCCGCAAATATGCTGTTCGAGGTAAAGAGGAACTCTTTGCGGGAATAAACTACCGGCCTCGGCGGACGTCAAAGATTACAAAAACACACTAATAGACCATATGCAAAAAGAAGCGCCATCTAGTGTATTCATGATCAATTATCAGATTTCCTCCATATTGGGGGGTTCCCGTACCGACAGTTTCGCCCGAGAAACAATAGTCCCGGCAAAGTGGAAGTCGTAGAAGTAAAATATGATCACCTGCTGCAAGTCCAGTACGAACCCTTCACAGGACGTCTTCGAGAAATACCGTTCATTGACCTGGATGGCCCAGTTCACTGCTTGAGTGACGAGGCTTGGGACCTCGTTGCTGACAGTTCCTTTTCCAGAATTTCGCTGCCGTCTTTCTTTTCTTCTTTGAACCGAAACTAACCAGCAACCCGTTGAGTGTACAAATAAATTGCCCTAATATCATGAAAACCGAGTTAAATGCAGATGCGCCTCGTCCACAACTGGAAGATGTGATAAACCCCCCAATATGGCGGCTCCTAATGGCATGACGATGATAGCTGGCAAGGATTTTGCATATGGCCTATTAGCGAGATAACTAAAATTTACTAATTAATTTTTTCAACTATTGAAAATAAACATATGGTTTCAATGAGAAACTTGCTAAGCATCATTGAAAACCACTAAATCAACTCCTTTTAGAAAGATAGAAGGCAGGGGCAGCATTTTACGGCATTCAAAAAAAAAAGAAACGCTTAATTTGAACGTGTTTTTAGGTTTTGGCTTCTTATCAAGGTGCACCTATGCGCTCGCGGTCCTGCTCCCAAGTGGCCGAGACGCGCAACACACGTGTGCCAAACTTCCCTCCATTCTACGAGGGAGGCAAAGTGGTACCTTCGTGCAGTGACCACTGGAGAGTAGTACCGTGGGTGGTACCGGCCAATCGATCTTCAAGCATACAACAGCGAGCGGAAGGGATAGAAGTGCGAAACAATCGCACGACAAACGGTTCAAGCAAAGTCTCACACGCCCAAGAAGCGGAGAAACGGAAAAAAAACTGGATAGGGAGCAACTTCCAACGACTCTCTCCTCGGAGCCTCCATGCACATGTTTCGGTCTCGGTGTCGAGCAGTTGGATATTTTGACTTAAAAATGTACGCGACTCTGTAGCAAAATATTGATTGGGTAGTCTACTGACACGATACTAAATCGCCTAGTAAAATATAAAAAAGTTTCTTTAGGGGGGGGGTGTCAGTATCTCTTTAATTAAGCCTCGAAAGTATGCGTGGCAACGCTGGAATAGGTGCCAGATACCGAAAATGACTCTCCAAGGTTGGAAAAGTCACAAAGCGTTTATGCTCAGTAAGAGGTGAGCTCTTCTATCAGACTGGTTCCCCACAATAGTCAGTCACGGGTTAAGAAAAGTTTTCGAGAGAAAGGAAGGTTGAGGACGAGGAAGCAAACAGAATGCTGGAGAGAGGAAGGGGTTTCCTTCTCTCCTGCATTCCGTTTGCGTCCTTCTCACCAGCCCTCCTTTCTCCCTCAAACACTTTTCTTAACCTGTAACGGTGCGTTTTAACGTTCCCTACTGCCCACGCGTCTCAAGTGGTCCCAAAGCGGCAACAATTACGCTGCAGGATCCCGTGGCACATTTGGTCGCTCGTCGTGATCCTGGCAGCCGATGCCAACTCCCAAAGAAGGCGAGCGGACAGAAGGGTCGACGTCGTCGTGGAATCCCAAATCGCGGTCTTTCGCCGGCCGTTCCGCTGCACTGCAACTCGCAGCAGCACTCACCCTATAGTGCTGCGCCACTGCCAAGATCGCGGCCGGACCAAATGTGCCAGGGGTGAGGAAATCGAGGAACCAAAAACGAGGAAGCGTAACCAATCGGAGATGTGCTCCAAGTATCGTGTCGAGAGTGTGGTGCAGTTACACTCCATTTCATCTCACATCCAGCCGCAGTGCACATTATGAGCCAGCCAATCCAACTCTGTGAATGTAGCACACGGCCACGCTTTACGCGCGTAACGGCGCATCCTCTCAAAGATTTGCGCGGCCTCGGATTGGCTTCGACGGCTAGTGGCATCCGCCGTGGCCGGATGTGAGGGGAAGCAGAGTGTAGCCCTCCGGGAAAGCTCTCCCGTAGCGCGACGGGACGTTTCCGGACCGCGGACACCTAGGCACCGTGGTGCGGGGTGGCGCAGCACCGTGTCGTCCATGAGCGTGGCCAGGTGGGTGGTCTTTCCCCCCGGAGCGGCGCACATGTCCAGGACGCTCTCTCCTGGCCGGGGGCCCAGCACCCGGCCGCACAAGACGGAGGGCAGGTTCTGCAGCAGCAGGGCTTCGGTCATCAGGCCGTTGAGCGGGGGGCAGCCGAACAGGGGCTCGGTCATGCGCACCGCCACGCCCCTGCGGGGTCCCGGCAGGGATGGCAATGGAACGCGGCAGATCCTCAGTTCCAACATGGCTGGTCTCGAGAGAAAGAACGAAAAAGAGAGCGACAGAAAAGCGAAAGAACAAAGCAGACAATAGGTGGAGCATATATTCTCTTTTCCCCGATGAGTCCAAGTTGTTAGAGTGCTTGTCAACTTCCAAAACTTTTTGTACAATGTGCAATGCCGGTGTCTTCCTGCAAAGTAAGCTAGAAAAGATCTAGGCACGGACCTTACAGGTGACGTTTTGCTGCTTCTTTGTGTATGTTAAGGTGTCGCCAGCAATCTGGGCCCATCTGGGCCATCCACTGGGACCTCCCATGTCCAATGTCTATGCCCCGCCGATTCGAAACGGCCGAAATGCATGGGGTCTCTTCTTCTAGAATATTAGAATACAGTCGACTTTCCTTAATGCAACCTTTACGGCATGTGCGAAATTGGGTCGAATTATCCGAAAAACGAATTAAAAGATGCGTGTGAAATTCAGAATATCCGGCGCTTTAGAACAGGTGGGCTCACATATTTATAACGAGCCGCCGCACAAATGTGGCGGCGGCCATGTACGTCCTTTGCGCGTTCGATGCGGCGGCAGCAGTGGTGACCGGTGGCAGGCGCTGTCTCCGCCGGCGCCATTGCAACACCGCCTAGAAGCAGCGCTCGCTGCTCTGCAGCAGTGTTCCAATGGTTGTTTTGTGTTGAGACCCGGCCGTGTCCTCTCTCAACATGCACTCTCTTTTTCTTTCTTCAAAATTCGCCGCGTGCTTCAAAATTTGAAAACGGGTTTTTTCGCCGACGGGGGTGGCCGACTGCTTACCGCGTAATTCGGAAAAAATGGCCTGTTTTTGTGCTTCACGCACAGTCAAACAAGCTTGTAATTTGCCCACCGCCGGTTCTCTCAAGGTCAAATTAACCAATATTTTATATTTCAAGATCAAAATAATTTTTTTCTAAATATATGAACTGTTGCCAGGACCTTTGAACAGGGTAGAATTAAACGATAAGTTGAATTCTCTATGCCGGCAGGCACCGAGGAAAACGGGGCGGAGCGGTCAACATGGTTACGACCGTACGACGCACTCTTTCTGCATTTTTGCTAGTGCTTCCTGCCAGGGGCAGATCCAAGGGGGGGGGGGGGGGGGGGGGGGCGACAGGGGCGCCCCCCTCGCCCCTCTCCCTTCTTCTCAAGGGGCAATTTGACGTGGGTGGACCCCCCCCTCCCCAAGAAAAAATGGGAGAATAGTATTCTTACAAATTTTCCGCCGCCCTCCCAAAACGGAGTTCTGGATCCGCCCCTGCTTCCTGCACACTTAGCTGGTGCCCAAACGATTACTGTCCCAGCAGTCTCAATGCGGTACCTCCGGATCAAGCCAGATCTCGATGCGGAGGCACCATATCCCCGAAAGCCTATTTTAACTTGCGGGCTCATCGATACGCGAGCTAAGTTAATGACCTGAACCTTGTTCGTGAATGGACCTTTTCCACATACCGACGGCACCAGGCGGTGGCTGCTCGAACTAAAAATCGAGGAACTGACCTACCTGCGCTACCAATCGATAATGGGAGCTACGCTACCAGTTTCTTCGCTCTCTGAGCTGCGGCGCGTGCCTAAAGCGACTTTAAAGAGGGGAAAGAAAAACACGACCCAAGCGTCGTGATTTTCTTTCCGTCCACTTTCTTTTTTTGTGTAACAAAATTATATATATGCGGAAATTACGTGTTCTACTCGCTGATCCACAGCCTCCTTCCGAATTTCCTCGATTTTTCGTGCCGACTTCCGCCGCTTGGCATCGGGCGCTCGCGCGTGCGCAGAACGCTTCTCGGAAAAGGTCCATTGGCTCATCTCACTCTTTTGGATTGGTGCGAGACTTCCCGGGTGATTTGGAGACGGGCTTCCAAATCTTTATTTCTGAAATGCAGCATTGTGTGTGCGACAAAATACAACGTCAGTCTTCGAAAAACATAATAGCCGTGCGAGAACACCTCGTACAGAAAGCATTTGACCTCGTTTGGTTAGCTGGGCACCTGAGCGCTAAAGACAATTGTCTCGTGTGATTTGGCACCAGCATTCTATCCTTTGTTTGCCCACGACATACGAGAAAAGTGCTCGCTCCAGCGGTCAAAGCACCCAGGAAGTGCCTCCGATACGTCGCATGTAACGAAGTGAAAGCCTACTGGTTCCGAATGTACCGTGTGTGTCGAACATGGACGGAAGGGAATGCCAGACCGGCTGCTCTTTAGCATAGGGCCGCAATGACAGCATCTCGGAAACTGCTGGATTCGAGCGAAAGAACAGATGCCAATCTGAATCAACTTCGGGATCTGCCCTAGTTCTCCATTAGTGTTTCGATTCTCTACAAAACTACAAACCAATACTTTAGAGCCCAAGAGCCTCAATTGGATGACGTTGGTGCCACGAGGGCAAAGCGGCTTCCGGCCTCCCCAGCCGCCGGGGCCGCAGTGGGGTTCACCTGGCCAACTGGGAGACGAAGATGTCCCTCCTGGAGACGAGTGCGATGCCGTTGCCCAGGAAGGCCCTCTCTCCCCGGTAGGGCCGGGCATAACCCCGCAGGCAGGAGCCCTCCAGGTCGGCAAACACCGCCACCCGCTCGCCGGCCTCCAGTCCTGGGGAAAGAAGGACCAGAGGCGGTGATCAAATCTCGGCTGAAGGTCTTAAGATCCGAGACGCTACCTAAAGTATTTTTTTGGGAGGGGTGAGCGCCTCAGTCACTGAGAAAAGAGTGCCGTAACTGGCCACTTAGAGCGACTTGATGTTGCATATTGCCACGCGTGGAGCTGACCAGGTAAGCAGCGCGCTCGTGGCCTAACGGTTATCATGCTTGGTTCCCACACAAAGGACCATGGTCCGATTCCAGGCAGTGGACATACATTTTTATTATCTATGTAACTCTCGCATTCTAGTAAATTCGAGAACCTCGCTGCGTATTCGAGGTGTTCTAGGCGCCGAATGTTCCAGAAGCCCATGCGTGTACATAAGGGGCTCTGCGAGGCGGGCCGGAGTCAGTCTCACCCCAGCGTTCTATCCTGCTGTTACGCCGACTTTGAAGCATGCGAAGCTCTATTATCTTCCGTTTCCTTTATGTTTGGGCACAAGTTCGCCCCATCAAACGCTTCAGTTTCCTCAGTTGTTCATTGTTCGTCACCTCATCATTCGTGACAATATCCTCGCGCATTATGGCCAAAGGATATGCAATGCACAAATTGTCTGGGCACATCAGAGAAGGCAGAGGGAGATGAATGTAAGCTGACATACTGGCTGGTGTCGAGGGAGAACGCCCCACATGTGCACGAGTGAAAAGTCTGATGCATCCTTGAGAGAGAAAGAGAGAAGGAGAGAGAGACAGCCAAACACCAGCATGTTGTGTTTTATTTGAGACTTCGCATCTTGCGAAAAAATATTCAGTAGGCGAGGCTAAAGCCTCGATGATGTGTTTCTCTTTGTCTTTCAAGTAGCATCAAATGCGCCTGAAAGCAAAAGGAAGAGCAGCATTTAATGTATTTCTTCTGGAAGCAAATGGCGGCTGAGCACTCGCTCGTGGCACGTGTCTTGCACGTTTGCGCAGCAATGGTTGTCAGCATTTGCAAGAGAAGCAAAACGTAAAGTTTATCAAGGGGCTCTAGGCGAGGCAACTGGAACGCCGTCCCCACCTTTGGGAGCGCCGAGGACGCCGGGCACGAAGACGTGAGCCCCCCGCAGCACGGCTTGGCCGCAGTCTGCATCCACCACCACTTCCCTCGAGGACGGCACCACCTGCACTCTGCACTGGCGGCTCACCACCAGCAGCAGCTCGTCCAGGCACGGGTGGAGCAGCACCAGGGGGGCCTCTCCCAACCGCACGTGACTCTGCACACTCGCGGAGCGTCGGGAGTGCCCATTCGCTCAACATTATCACCCCAGTATCTAAGCTGCGGGGATCTGCGTTGCTCCGGCAACTCACGCTAACTCGACTCTTTCCAATTCTTCTCCTATGTTTGCGGAGATTTTATTCGAGAATAATCACACATAGTGTTTTCGGTGTTCCTACCAGTGCAGCAAAACATGTCTAAAAAAGTGATGAGTTGTCTCAAATGAGGAACTTGAATCACTCGTAATTTTCATTTCTGCACCAAAAACCCCATCTTATCCCAGTCTTAGAATTGTACTCATTGTACGGCACCATCACCAACCTCCGAGTATGTGGAACTGGCCTTTCTGCAGCACCGTGCTTACAGCGATGTGAGGCGACATACCTCATGATGACCAGATCCCGCAAGTGGGATCTGGCCTGCCGGTGCGCACCTTCGTTGTCCCAATATTAAATCCTGGAGTAGAAATATTCTTGTGGTACGAGTTTCTGTATAACGTGGCATTTAAACGTCTCACACTCTTTCAGCCAACCGGAGCTCGTGCGGGATGGCTCTGGCAAGGCTGACAGTGCTGGGGGTACGAGCCACAGGTGGAAAAAGGAGATGAATTCCCACCCCTCAAGACCGAGACAGGGGTCCAAGGAGCTCGCTGCGATCTCTGCGATAAAAACTGTGGCAGGAAAAGGGACCCCAAGCTCTCTGGAATATGACACCTGATGGTATCGTGGCAATGCGTGTCCCTTTTCCTTCCTGCTCCTTCCTGCTCATGTAGCATGCAAGCCCAAGCCAGAAGCGCTCACCGTGCCGAGGTGCTCTTGCACGGCGACCCGGGCCTGCTCGACGCTCGTCCCCCGGGTGTTGACGCGCACCGTGGTGTACTGCGGCGGCAGGCTCAGCCACCGCCGGAGCTGCCTCCAACGCTCGTCGGCACCGCTGGCATCGTCCTGCACGCGGGACCGCCCGCGCGTTTCAGACTCCCACGAGCTCGGTGGCGATCGTTCGCCGATGACCGGAACGTGGTGTTTACGTACTTGGCCGCAGGAAGCCCGCAGTTCCGCCAAGAGCTGCTCTTCCACTTGCGGTTGCTTGACGAAAGGGTTGGCCGGCAGGAAGCTGTCCATCGTGCCGACGCTGAGCCGTCCCGCGCACTTTCGGAAGGAGTGCCCGAACAGGAGCCCGTGCACCCTGCCATTCATTAGCACGCGCACGTGCGAAGCGCGTCGAGCTCTGTGGTCGCTGTGAGACGGCCACGTGCTACGCGGGACTATGTAAATAACGGGGTACAAGACGTCGGATGTTCCCTGTGGACTCTCCCAGGACTCTCTACGCGTGCGCAACTGAGCTCGCGTATCGGACCGCGGCCTATGCCGCGGCGGTTCCCCTTGGCACCTTGTCGTTGGATGTAGTGAGGAACACAGTGGTGAGGAAGTTGGACAAATGTTGCCTCGACTGTGGGCCAAAGCTCTAAAGCCGCTCGCACCAATCCTGTGTTCCTAGTGTGTCACGTGGCTGCCATGTGACACATTAGAAACTTCGCGCTTTGATAGTGCTTCAAGCTGATCGAAGTCACGTGACAACTGCAGGGGGTACGGGCAGTACGGGCGTACGGGCGGGTACGGGGATGGGGCAGCGAGCTTGGCGAGCTCATAGCCTCGGCCTCGCCTCTGTTGGAGTGGTTGAAGCAGTCGGAGGGGGTGGAAGGGCAATCCCAGGAGACGAGGCCACGAGGCCACGAGACTTTCTTGTTGTCCCGGCAACACCAGAGGGATGCGTGCCGTTTCGATAAAAAAATTTAAAGAAAAAATTGTCTAGTTTTGATTAATTTGGCGCTGCATGGTACGCGCACCACAGCCACCAAAGGTTCACCATACACGGAATGCAGATGATACGCTCCACCGAATACGGAGGCATGGATACGGCGATAAAGTTAACTGGGCGCTGCAACTCTGTCGCGTTGAAGGCTGTTTCATTTGTTTAAGAAGAATCGAAAATATATGCGTGTTTGTTCCCGAGCAGCAGTGTTGCTCCGCTGCCCCATAAGTACTGGCCAAGTTGAGGGCTTGAGGAACGGGGGTTGCGTGAGAGCGTCTGCCCTCGCGTACCGATGATACCATGAGTCTCGTCCCGTTTTTCCCCAGGTAAACGCCAGCGCGTTTGTCCGCCCGTTTCACTCTACGTTTCTGCTCTTTTATTTTATTTTTCTTATCGCCTCGTGACTGTTTTTTAATGATAGGTTTCTCCAAGGCTATACGCCGCCGCGCCGATTGGTCGAGAGCCTCTATTGAAGCCGCTGACGGCCAATAGGAACGGAGCTATCCCCCCTTGTTGAGGCATGTGTCCCTCCGCTAGCACGCGCGCGAGGGTTCATGAGGTGACCGTCGCTCCTCTTAGCTGTAGTGGAAAGGCTTTTATTTTGGGGATTTATGACGCAATTTATGTTCTTGTTTGGCCGTGAGTGAACTACCCGTTTGTGTGCGCGATCAGCGAGTGCCTGCGGGACAGCCCCGACACGGATTACGGACGAGACTGCGGCGCGAGCGGCCAAGCCCCCCACCGTCCCCGCCGCAACGTTTTTGACAGCCAAAGGGACTCCTCGGTTCGGCGCCGCCAACAGCGCGGCTTCTGGTCCGGGGTCGACGGATCACCGCTTCTACTCGCAGCGTTATTATGAAGGTGAGGTCCGCGGGAGGACGGGCCCGGAATGCCGATCCGAGCTCCGGGAGTCCCGGGCTCTTGGGGTCGCCCTGTCAAAACTCGTTTGCGGCCCGTGTCGTTGTCCGTGGGCCGCACGTGACTTGAACACCGAGGGAGCTCCTTTGTCTGTCGCTGGGGTGTCGCACCGAGTCTCCGATCGGTCCGGGTCGAGTAAGGAAACCGAGCGCCGGACTGAAACTCGTTTGTAAACATCCCCGGGTATTGTTGGCCGCTAACCCTAATGAGAGTGGCGAACATTCCTGGCTCTCGGCCGCTGCTAGCTGCGCTCGGCTGCGTGTCGGAAGTGATCGGACAGACTGACGGTTCGTCGCCGATCTTGGCTCCCTTTTACTTCGCGCGGATCTGGTGGCCGACGGTCCGGTCATGGAGCGTTCGCAAACGTACGAAAACAACAAAATATTTGCAGCTATGGGTTTACGTGAGACTTGTGTGGAGTAGTTCCCAGAGTGTATCAGTCGATCTGTAGCCTTCACAGTCGGCCGCTGCTAGGACCCTTATCTCCTGTGTGCTCAGCGAGTGGGCTCCGAAAACCGTGGCAACTGGCCGCGACGGGAGACGGAGCGAGCTGACCGAGGTCGGAGTTGGGCGCTTCTCGCCAAGTGCCCACTTTGCGAGAAAAACTGTCGCGGAATCATGTTCCGTTCGTTTGCGCGTGCGAGTTCTCAATCATCGGTAATCCGGAACAAAGCGATTTCCAACGCGTCACTCCGGTGGCTTTCAAACTTCATCGAACCGGAATACCCCCGACACAAGCATTCGGGGCTTGGGTCGGGCCCAAACCTCGGGACGGTTTACATGTCTGGTTTACGCTTTCAGCACCACCGAGGTTAGAATACTTTCGCAAAAATATATTCAAAACTGCTCACATTTGCTACCATAAAAAAAAAAAAAAGAAAACAAGCGCGATGCAAAATATTGAAGTTTTCTTTAAATTATGTAGCACGAGCTGTTACTGCCCGTGCAACTTCTTATCTTATGGACATTCGAACTGAGCGACCAAAACTGGTGAAGCGTACAATGCGCGTTTCCTTCTATCACAAGTTCGCTATTACCGTCACCAATTCAATTCTGGACCTCTTTGAGGCAGACGATTGGGGTTAAAGTCGGAGCATCAATTCCTTTCATCACGAGACCATTCAATGTTCTGGTTGTAGAAGGTTGTTTGACGAGATACTTTAGAGTGGTAGAGTACAAGAAACTTTAGAGGGGGAATCGTGTGGCTTGGAGGAGCCCAGGGATCCACAGTTCAAAGGCCTTATGTGCTACAGTTGAATGATCAAGCTGGGCATTCACTGTACTGCTGCATATAAAAAAGATGGCTGGGGAAGAATGGCATCCACTCTTTCCACCCTAGTAGCGGCAAACAAAGCTACCAATATTTCGGTTTGATTTTGTGGCCTTCAGTATGTTTTGGCACGGACTAAATTTTTGTGTTGTCTTCGCCCCTTACTGCAGTCATCTGTTGGGCATCTGGAGAGAATTTGTACTAATCAACGAGCAGGCTCTAGCTTTGCACATTCAGCTTTGTCTGGGATGCAGTTACGTCATTGACAAATACAGCTGTATCTTGTTCGGAAAATCATATACAGAGTAAAAATGGAAGGGGTCAAATATGATGAGACCCGACGATGAGGCTTCGTAGAATAATTACTTTGGTTACTGTTGTGGCGGCGCTACTGTCGCATTTGTAGTCGGAAGAAGAAGAGGATCGAATAAAGAAAAAGGTTGTTCTTCACCGGTACTGGAGCAGGGCGGTCGACTTCAGCTGCCACGGCAGCATACAACAGACTGGCGACGAGGATGGTCTCTCCAAATGTTCGACCCTAAGCTGCCCGTGGTCCTGACAACTGACGCCTCAGCATACGGCCTTGGAGCTGTTTTACAGCAGAAGAAAAATGGAGACATTGTGACCGTCTCCTTTGCTTCTCGAACCCTGACGCCGCAAGAGCGAAAGTACTCCGCTGGAGAACGTGAGTCGTTGGCCTGTATGTGGGCATGCGAGCACTGGCGCGTTTTCTTGTGGGGTCGGCATTTTACGCTGCAGACCGACCACCAGTCACTGGTGACACTGTTGGGCTCGCAAGGAACTGGCCAACGACCATTGAGGATTGCAAGATGGTATGCTCGTTTGCTCGCATACAGCTTCACCATGGTCTTCAAGAAGGGAGAAGACAATTTTGTGGCAGATGCTCTTTCGCGTATGCCTCTTGATGCGCCCGGATAGACCCAGGAAGTCGAGGTTGTCTGTGCCATTTCTTCGTGTCTATCGCAGCAAAAGTTTGTCGAAGAGACTCGGCAGGACAACCGTCTGCAACAAGTGATTGCTTTGACAACCGGCACCTGGCCACCAAGAAAGGAGCTGCATCCTGACCTGGCACCCTTTCACCAAGTAAAAGAAGAACTTTCCACGAGTGGAGACCTGCTGTTTCGGGGGGATCAGGTTGTTGTTCCTACCGCTCTTACTGCAAAGATTGTGGAATTAGCCCACGAAGCTCACCCTGGAATAACAAGAACTAAACAGCGGGCTCGAGACTCCTATTGGTGGCCTGGAATGGACAGACACATAGAAACTGCAGTTAGGTCCTGCGGTGTTTGTCAAACAGTTGACAAGTCTGCAAAAACCGTGGTACCTCCTCTACATCCAGTTGTATTTCCGTCTGCTCCTTGGGAAAAAGTGGGAGTAGACATTATTGGGCCCTTTGCCAATGCTCCCAGCGACTGCCGGTACGCTGTAACACTAATAGATTATTTCAGCAAGTGGCCCGAAGTGTGTCTGACGGCACTATACTCCGTTTCCCCTTCAGTCCGAGCGGAGCGGACGCTAGGAGCCATCCCAGCCAATCCAGCGTGGAGACAGCGTCATGTGACCTTGAGCTCCCGGTGTCGCTGTGCCCAACAGGCAGGTCACGCGAATTTCTGGATCGGCTGGGATGGCTCGTGGCGTCCACTGCGCTCGGACCGAAGGTGGAACGGAGTATAGTGACGTCAAGAAAGATCACCTCGTTTTTACGGGCAGTGTTTAGCCGGGAAGGCTACCATACTGAGCTTGTGAGTGATCATGGCCCTCAGTTCGTTTCTGCTGAGTTTGAAGCATTTTTGACAGAACGGGGAGTGCGACACACCTTCTCTTCGGTGTACCATCCCCAAAGTAATGGACAGATTGAACGTTTCAACCGTGTGTTCAAGGACTTTGTGCAAATCAGTGTCCAGGAGCAGCGTCCCCTAAAGGAAGCAGTGGTGGAGTACCTAGGAGTCTACCGTTGTACTCCTCACGCTGCCAGAGGCGAGAAGCCGGCGTTCCTCTTGCATGGACGCCATCCAAGGACGAGGCTGGACATCGTGGGGGGCCCGTCCAAGGATTTCTTCGATGAACCGACAAAGAGTCTGGGAGAGCTGCGACGATTAGTGACTCAGTACCAGCAGAAGTTCAAGAAGTATACGGATGCTCGCCGGGGAGCCAGAGTCAGCGTGCTGATACCTGGAGATAGAGTACGGGTCAAGCTACCAGGACACATTCCAAAAGGTAGCCTCAGCTATTCTGCGCCCCTCAAGGTGGTGAAATACCTGGGGAAGAATGCCTACCGTCTAGAAGACGGGAAAGTGTGGAACAGGAAGCGGCTCGTCGTTATACCACCAAGCACGAAGCCACCTGCTCAAGTTGACCTGGGCCACCTCCCATGGTTCTCGACACCATCAGCGACCCCATCAGCAACCACATCTTCGCCTTTTATGGCCGCGCAACCACAATCACCTCCCGCGACATTGTGGGAGACTGCGTTGCCGGCATCTCCATCGACCTCGCCGGCACCGGGATGTCCCCTCATCAGTTCGCCAGTTCAGTGGCCATAGAACCAAGACGGTCTGCCAGAGAGACCTCCAGACCACAAAGATTGCGGGATTTTGTTTTATATTAGTGTTCCTGTTTCTAATGTTGTACATAGCATTTCCTTTTTATTCTTGAAGGGGGGAACTGTTCTGGCGGCGCTACTGTCGCATTTGTAGTCTGAAGAAGAGGATCAAATAAAGAAAAAGGTTGTTCTTCACCGGCACTGGAGCAGGGCGGTCGACTTCAGCTGCCACGGCAGCATACAACAGTTTTAACTTAAATTTAAACACCACAAAGTTTTAAAGAGAAAGAGCCACCATTAACAAACTGTTGCAGACCAGGCTGATGCCAGTTCAAATTTTTGACGAATGCTTGATGGTGAATTTGATGTCTTCGACTGTAGCTTTGTGACAAGTGTGCAGTGTCACTCAAGAAGGAGATGTTACAGGGTTTAGCGATTTTCTATCCTTCCTGAGATTTGAATTTGCCAAATATTAGACTTTCGAGGTATCTAAAAGTTTGTGTGGAACAGTTTTGGATCTCTCCGAAGTTCAATTTAAAAAAAAATCAATCCCCCCCCCCCCCCTCTTTTTTTTTGAGACAGAGTCTATGAAGGTTTAATTTTTAAGATTTTAGGAGCTCCAATTTCCACCCTCTCGAATAAAGTTTTCATAAATTCAATTTGAACACTGGCAAACTAAGTTTGAGAAATTTTACTAAACTATTAGACTTTTCTTTGTGGCACACTTTACAAAGCTCGAGCATGGGGTGTAGTATACCATAGCTCAAGACAAAGCTGAAGAAGCCATTGCTGCTGCCAGCTCACTAGATGGCTGGGAAACTTTGCTTACTGCTTGTAACCTAATGTCAGTCTTCCGCAAGTGCAATCATAATTTGGTTTTTGACAGTCGTAGATCCTTGTCAGGATGGTGAGGAGTGGTTGTTAGTAATTTGCAGCAGTTGCTAAGCATTCAAAACAGATAAAATGAGTTCTGGTTGACACATGTGTCAGAGGCTAAACCTAGAAGCATTTGGTTCATTTTCAAATTGTTTTCGATCCCATCGAATAATTTTAAATTCCTACGAGTAGATGTACATAACTTTTGGATATCCCAATTATGAAAGTTTGGCAGCAGCCAAATCTAATGTCAAATTTTTTGGCAGTTTGAAAATTGTAGAATTTCCTATCGTAGTAAGTTCACACATCATACAGTTTCTCTAGATAATATTGAAAGTTTGAAAATTTTCCTATTTTGTTTGCGGGTTGTGAAATTTGTAGTCTCTAGCACCCTCATTAGTTGTTCTTTTTTTCTTCAGACTGGCAAGTTTGTGACAAGAGGAATGTGCTACTACAACTAGGCTTCTTGGGCTAAAGAAAATCAATATGTTATTTTTTATTAGGCTACTGGCCCTGCCATTTATGCAGTGATGTGTGCATACAGACATACAAAACTCAAATTAGACATAAAACGTTTGGAGGGTGGGAGGATGTTCTGTCTTTGCACTATGGCAGCGCTAGTTCATGCTGTAGATGAGCAGTTTAGCCATTGCAATACGACTGCCAGACTGGGGTCTTTAACATGCATCACACAGTGAAGATTACATGACCGCGAGTCGGTAAGGTGGTCATCCAGATGGGCAGGGTCGGAAGGAGCATTGTACTGGTGAGTGATTGTGTAATCGCTACACGACCACAAGCTGGTACAATGCTCAGGAATCTCTCCCAAACCAAGCAAGAACCCAAATTAGTGGCTGTACTAAATGACCCTCCTTACCATCCTTGAGGATTTTTGGGGGCCTTGAAGGAGCTGATTTTCTCTTCCACTCCCAAAAACATAATTTTTCTGGCAACATGCCAGAGCACTGTCTAGTCCCAGTTCATTTTTAACTAGAGTTATATTTCCTAGAAAAACGAAGAAAGTCATACCTAAATTGGAGGGTTTGCCCAGAGCAATGTGACGTCGTCAGAGGCTGTGGGAGTCAAGAGGCTTGTTTCACTCCCCAATACTTTGAATCACACAATTTCTTTAAATCCAAAGTATTTTCAGTGTTTTGGTGGTCATAACAAAAAAAAAAAAAAAAAAAAAGAAATTATTGTGCTTCGTGACATCTATTTCTATCAATCAAGGTGTGACCGATGACCACCTCTGAAATATTCTGAATACTGCATCGTTGTTTCACAAGGCCTTGAGCAGCCACGTTTGGTCCAGTGTCTCTTTTCTAAAAAGGCTGATTTTGAGTAAGAACTAAGTTTTCTACAAAATCTGTAAAAACCTAAATGTGTATAAATGCCTCTGAAACCATTTAATTAACTTGCGCTTGGCAGAGTGAATATGGGTGCGTAGATTTTTCCCGATATATACTACCTGCAAAGTGCCGACTGTCGAGATGAGAATATTTGCAACTCAAAATCTGGCCGTGTTGTAATAAACCAAAACTGGCGGCCGAGAATCGGCTGCTTGGGGCGTTTATGTTTTTCTCGCCCACGTGTAATAGCAACGGTGCATAACCTGAAACATTGGAACTTTTCCAGCCACCAAAACACTCGAAATATGTAGATGAAAAGAAACCTTAAGACGTGCAGTCGCAGGGAACGATACAACCAGTGGGACTTCCAGAGTCTGGTTCTGTCCTGCCAGTTTTTGATTTTCTCAGCAAATATAGGACACCCCCGTAATAAGTGCGGTCAGTGGCATCTTGACACCATATTCTAGTACTTTGCTCGAGTGAATTACGGGTGTCGGGGACCTTCGAGAGGCCACCAAGGTGGTTGTTTTAGAATCATTGGGTCAAGTGGCTACTCAACTATTTGGAACCACTCAGTAGCCGCTTAATTGCATGCAAAAAGAGGCGCCAAAGCCTCGGTACTAGCTTACTTGTCATTGGAACAATGATAAGATTTAGTCTCGTTGGAGCAGGGGAGTCAGAATTTCCACAGTGAGAGGCATTGACCTCCAAGCATGGGGCTGTTTGCAAACACGAAAAAGCGCCAACTTGAAACTCCTTTCTCTAGGACCTGGCCGTTTTGTACCTTATGCTATTGCATACAATGAAAGAGAGAGGGAATGAAGTATAACTTGGAGAGTCCGATGGTCTTATTACGACCGTTGCTGGCTACTCCATCGATAGCACATTGTTGCTGCTATATTTTTGCATTGCGCTCTAGTCACTCGTTGCCGTGTACTTTATGTATTCCGTGCAACGAAGACTTAAGAAAAAAAACATTGACTGCAACAAAAAATTGCGATCCTACACCTGCGGGGATTTTAGCTTTATTTTGATGGCAGTTATGTAAACCTTTGTGATCTCCCACAAACATGCTTATCATTTCTCAAAATCATGTGGGAAAAATTGGCAGAAGACTGTTGTTTCCCGAGAAAGAAAGGGCCTTTAACCCAATGCTGATGGCAGGTGGGATGCAAACATTGTATAAAATGGGACATTACTCAACTTCTAAAGCCCTCATTGTACCGTTCCATTGCTCCTTCACAACGTTTGGGTTCCTCAGTTCTGACCAAACTATGGAGACAATCTGCCAGGCATGCAATGATTTCTAACGATATGATGCTCGTTGTCAAGTGTTGTGTAATGAATGCCCATCTGATATTGCGGGGGCACATTGAATGGGAGTTTGATGGTTCCCAGGTTTTAGAAGAGTTGCACCGCATATTAAATAAATGCTCCCGAGTATGTCCATAAAATATATCGTCAAAATATTCTTTTCCCGTGGAAAAAAAGTGTGACTCTGAAGTTAATGTTCTCGTGTTCCTACCACTTTTAGTTGCCCTCCTGGCAACACTGAAGAGGAGCAGCGCGAAGGCCGCTCGAGGGGTCGCTGGGACTACACGGGACAGACATGGTATTCGTGGTGCGCCGTGGACAACATTGTATGTTGTCACATTTATTCGTGCCCGTCATTTTGTCTATTCTGTGGGGGCTACTTACAGGATGAGATAGAGGCATTCGTGGGGTGGAATATCTAGATGGGTTTTCAGAGTGTCAAATTTCTTTTTTCTTTGCCCAAAATCCTCTTATTTATGTTTTGTTGCGGCTGGTAGAGTGATCACCATTTGGGTCGAGGGAATTTTGGACCAACTCCAAATTGGCCACACCTAGTTCGTGGTAACGTGCCATCACACTGCAAGCTTGTCACGTTAATACAAGCGCCTTTGGATCTGTGCACAGTCACCTGCCTTGATATCCTCGAGTGATATTATCTTTCTTTTTTCTTGCCTCAAAAAATTACTTTTCAATACCGCCGGAATTCAGTGCCACGAGTGGCGGCACCTAGTGGAGGCACCGTGAACTCATTTGCCTGGCTCTTTCTGAAAACATATTTTGCTCGAGATACTGGAATGGACGGCGACTTGAGACCTTCCCAGGCGGTTAGCATTCATCT
This sequence comes from Ixodes persulcatus, assembly GCA_013358835.2. Taxonomy (NCBI): domain Eukaryota; kingdom Metazoa; phylum Arthropoda; class Arachnida; order Ixodida; family Ixodidae; genus Ixodes; species Ixodes persulcatus. The sequence continues at coordinate 175,560 of JABSTQ010010933.1, read as the reverse complement.
ACGTTAGTTCTACGCCAGGTTTCCTGTCGTGCTCTTCGTTGGTTTGAGTCCTAAACTTTCAAAACTGCATTTTCCTCTTCGTTAGCTCACTTTTCACCGCTCACCTTTTGTCGTGACGTCGGTTGTCTTGGAGCCAGCTTGCGGGACCTAGGCTGGCAGGCCAGGAGATTGTGAGAGATAGCAGTCAGGTGCGGATATGCGCCTTCTTGGAAGCAGTCTGGCATCCTAATAATCGTGGCTCGAGGGATAAGGATAAAATCGGCCAAGATAATTTTCCTGTTACCATGGGGGTCACTCTTGACAGGTCAGGATAGTGATGCCAGTTTCCCCATATCGGGAAAGTACAGTGCGACCTTCAAAAAGAGTTAATGTTTTTTCGCCGCAAAAATGAACCATGCCTTGCCGAACACTAATTTCTGCCCAAATGTAGCGCTAGGGGTTCGAACGGGATGCCAAAGTTTCAGAACTATCCGTTGTTTCATTCAAAAGTTACGTTATTTTCTTAAACTTTCAACGGGAAAATGGGGCCCACCTCTTGGCAACTAGCGCCATTCAGCTCCATTTATTCGAGGGCACCGTCAGCCGCCATCTTCCCATTTAAAATTTCTGAAAACCACCTATAACTTTTGAATAGGATAATGGTTCTAAAACTTTAGCATCCGGCCTGGACTGTTAGTGCTACATTCGGATGGAGAGTCAGCGTTCGGCGATGCCAACCGTAACATACCATCGAAGCGCCCACTATTAACGTGTTCCAAACTTGGGAATTCTGCAAATTATACATCAAGTGCTCGATTTGACCGGACAAGTGCCCCTGTCTAGATGAACCCAATTTTCAATAAAAGTGGAGTGGGCACTCCCCCGGTATTTCTTGGTAGTTTTTTTTTTGCGGCGGAAAAAAATCCTGACATTTTCAGGGAGGACACCTTGTACTAATTGCATTCCTTGGTAGCCTAGACGAAGAGCAGAGGTTGGTTGGGAGGAAGTGTGCTGGACGGGCGGGTGGCTGAGCGGCTGCCCCTGTGCGTGCAGGATGAAAAGCCCGAGGTGCAACTGAACGGCCTGGCCAAAGAGGAAGAGCGCGCTGCCGTGGCTCCCGTCAACGGAGACCAGCCCGGAAGCATCCAGACCACCGCTGCCAGCCTGGACATCGGCGGAAAGCCCGAGGCCGGAACCAAGGTGGCGTGGGGCGACGTGGGGCCGTTTGTCTCGCTCGTACCGTGCTTCAAATTGGTGGCTGTTAAGGCACGCGTAGATCTAGCGTGCGGGGTTGGCTTCTTCGACGACCTTTTGAGCGAATGCCTGCCCGGCAACTTACGGTAGTGTGCTTGACTCTACCGAGCCAGGAGGGCCCAGGCAGTGAAGAAGCAAACAGACGTAACAGCTTCCCGGATACATTCGCGCGCGTCTCGCACCGTGGAGTTGCCCAGAGAGCCCGAGGGGAGGGGCACGAGCAAGCTCGGTAGTTGCCCCCCCCCCCCCGCAGATGCGAGGGGCCGGCGGAGGTGTTGCGCAACGATGGGGATTGGCCGGCCTGAAACTGCAGTTGGGCAAGACGGCCGGCCCGAAGGTGGGTGCTGGAGCACGGAGTGAAATTCTTAGGAAGACTGCCCGCCGTCAGATAGCCCAGAATCAAACGCCTTCGGTGCCTCAGTTGTCACAAAATGTTTTGACGGTTGCAGCAGGTGCACGCTCTTCCACGCGTGAGAGTGATCTACACTGCCTGCGGGCTTACCGTAAAATTCCGAGCGAACGCCCACGTTTGAAGGATCGCCCACCCCCCCTTTTTGTCCAACATCTGTTGGGAACGGTATTCCGATACATCGCCCTCCCCCCGATTCCCGCCGGACGTCACGCGATGTCCGACGGAAATCGCGTGTCAACGGCGCGATCTGCGGTCCCGCGTTTTTGTCTGCGATCTGCGCGCGTGAAATGCAAATCTGCTGCGTTTGCGATCTGCGCTATCCGTTTGCGAGTTTTTAGCGGATTCCCGTGTTTTTGCCCGCAATATTGATTCCTAGCTGTAACACGCGCGAGTTGTTCCGCGTGTATTATTGCTTGATTTGTTTCCGTGACATGCGGGTTTGCAGCGGATTCCCGCGTTTTCGTCCGCGATCTGCGCACGCAATATCGGTTTCCGCTGTATCCGTTCCCGTGAGCTGCGAGTTCTCGGCGGGTTTCCGCGGGTCCATCGCGCTGTGAAACGCGCGAATCTGCTGCGTCTGCAACCTGCGGTATCCTTTCCCGTGACACAGGAGTTCGTAGTGAATTCCGGCGTGTTTATCGAATCATGAAACGCAAATACGCCGTGTCCGTGATCTGCAGTATCAGTTCCCGCGTCGCGCGGTTTGTAGTGGGTGCCGCGGTTCTTATCATTATTTCTGATAAAATTTTGCTGAGGCATCCCCAAAGATAGCCCACCCCATGTTTTTCACCATTTATCTCTTCATTTTGGGTGGGCGTTCGCTCGGAATTTTACGGTAGCGTCTTTTTGGGTACCGGTGCTTGGGCCGGAAAGAGCGCCGAGGCAGCTTGCGATGAACAGACCCGGTGTCGCTCTGTCTAGTGAAGCCCGACGTGCACGGTGGGGACTAGCAGCTTCTGTACGATGGACATTTTGCTCAGCCTTTAGTCGGGGCATCCCAATCGCTGGTTTGGTGTACACTTTTGTTAGCCTTAGATTTGCATTGACCTGCTCGAAATTAATTGGGCGAGAAGATTGCTCGAGCCAGTGCAAAAGAAAGCGTAGCAAAGATTAGCGCATGGATGCCACATTTACTGTATACTGCTCGACAGTTATTCAATTTTTTTTCTTCGAGGAAGCCATCTCTTAGCAGGCATTGCAAATATGTATTTAAAGTGCACCTTTATTGCCCTCGAAGGGTTCTCACACCATGGGCCAAATTCCGGTTTTGTGCCGAGAAAGCCGAGACCTTCGTCTGGGATTTAAGCGGTCTCGAAAAGTCCCCAAGCGTGCCAAACCTGGACCTTTCTTCACTGCCGCAGATAAAGAATAATTGCTTCTTAATTACCTTTATGGAAGGCTTTATGAAGCTTCGAATCGGTTTTGTTTTGACATTATTTCTTCGTCAGTATTTGGGGCCATAGAACTTCTACTTTGCTCAAACGATACTGACCCTAAGTGTCTCGGGTGTGTGAACTGAGTGTGACTGAGTATGAACATTGAAACATGAGAAAGAGCGCCGCGGAAGGGCTGCTTCATGAAGAGCGAGGACCGCTTTTCGCGGCGCTCTAGTTGGGGAACTTCTAAAGGCTCATACTCTGACATTGTTTTTTTTAGAGTGCAGCTCTTAGGCGCCCGTTTCCGGCTTAAGCGGCGTCGCCGTTGGCGTAACTGCGCGGTGCATTATGGAAAACATCCCATAATGCACCGCGGTGACGCGTGTTTTGCATTATGGGACGTTTCCCATTATGCACTGCGCGGGAGGGAGGAGGATGTAGGAGAGGGGGAGGAGAAGGTACAGATGAGGAGGGGGGGCATACCATATCCTCCGTACCCTTCCCTCCTCCTCCTCAAGAGCTGCGCTCTAATTCGGCATTACAGGGAGTTGTAAACGTCTTTCATTTCTTTTAATGTGCAACCTTCAAGACGGAATAGTTCCCTCCGGCATCGCTGCTGTGGAACGGTGTAACGAGTTTAACCATCCTCTTCTCCGTGTGAATTGGACAGAGTGCGGGATGGGCCAGGTGATTCGGAAAAGTCGCTAGCTGCTGATGTAGACATCCATGAATTGGCTTAATAGGGAGTTTTAGAATAGCGCACGCTAAAGCTTTGCGTGCGCAAAGAATAGCGTCGTCGCCACTGCGCATGCTCCGAACGCAAACCAGGTTTTGCGCTTTGCGTGCGCAATTTTAGCGTGCGCTATTTCTCGGAAATAGCGTGCGTACGCAAAGAGTCTTTGCGCTTCTCCAAGGAGGATTCCTGATGAGAAGTTGGCTAAAGCCAAGACGAGCAGAGTTAAAAAATGGCGGCTTCCAGGATTATGTCGGCGGCTGCTTTGGCGGCGTCGTGAGTGCGACGTCGGCGGCATCCTCGCGACTGCGATTTTGAATACGGGACGGCATTGTACTCGGTTTGGCAACGATCACCGGCGACTTGATGCTTGTGACGCGCGAACATTTCTCGGCGAAGGTCAGTACACGAGACCTCTCTTGCCGAGGCGACGCAAGCGGACACGACCGGTCAACCGCTCGCGTCGCATTCTCACGTTTAAACAAATGTAAAATGGTACTCTGGACCGAAAACTTGTTTTTTCTATATTTACAGCATTTCGTGTGTGAAATAAAAATTGTGACTGTATCTTGGTGGCGTCGCAAGCGCGAGATGCTTGGGCTTTTGCGTCGCGACGGAGCAACGCTATTCTAAAACTCTCTTGCGTCGCGTGCGCTAATACAAGCGCTAAATTTAGCGCTAGCGTGCGCTAAAATTGCGTACATTATTCTAAAACTCCCTAATCTGTTGACCTCATTACTGGGGCAGCAGACTTGACATGTTGGAGACCGCTAGCGAGGCATTCTCGCTTGTTTGTGGTTATGCTCAGGTACTATAAAGGCTGGTTCAAATATTTGCCTGCGAGTCCCAGGGTTTGTACAGCTCCTTGAAATTCTTGAATACCCGGAATTTCAATAAAAGCCTTACAGGGGTCCTTACATCTCCTTGAAAGTTGCAATGCACCTTGTTTTCCTCGAAATTTTGGAATCAAACACGTTTTTGGTAATCATGGCGGTTTTAGAAGCTCACGGGTGGCATACGCAGAAGCACAAACTCCAGAAAGCAAGCAATCGGATAAAAAAAAAAAAAGAAAAGAAGAGCAGGGTACTCTTTTTGGAAACGTCGTTGACTTACATGAAACGGGACGCGCTTGGCTTTTCTCGACTCATCCGAGTCACGGTGATGCGCGTAGTGCGGCGCCTTGTGTTGCGCAACAATATCGCTAAAGAAAAGTGCTCGCCCGGTTCCCTTGACCACAGACACGACGGCATACTTTTTTGCCGCTAGATGCGTTGCCGTTGGACTTTGGCCACCGGAAAATGAGTACAATTTTTGTTTTTCCCTAAATGGGCCTGTTGTGTGCACAAAAGCGGTACCGATACAGGTACATTATTTTATAATGATTTTTCTTCCTCACCCTAATTTATGTGTGCACAGGAAACATATCTGACAGTTTTGATCGGGCTAGAATTGTATTTCACAGTTTTCAGTGTAAAGCCACCGACGCTTCGATGCAATTCGTCCCGTGTCATCGCCATTTTTTCTTTGCCTCGAATGCCTCGAATTTTGTCTTCGAGGCCCTTAAAATTCTTAAAAAGTCCTCGAATTTTTCATTAAAAATTTAGTACAAACTCTGCCTATGACCATGTGCTTCCCCTTGGAACGAAGGAACAGATTGGCGCCAGATATCGGGTAGCTGTGGAACACTTTCAGTTTCCCATTAATAAGTCTTTCTTGGCTCGACAAACTTTTAACATTGTTCTAAACGACCATTTCTCATAGATAGTATGTATATTTGATCTCGCAAATAGCGCCAAACCTTGGCTCTTGTGCAAGGCAGTTCCTTGGTCACCTCATACAGTCAAAGCCGTTTATAACAAACAGCAGGAAACGCTACGATCAGTTCGATATAGCGAGTAATTTGATATATCTAAAGCTATTTGTAACAAACTTCCACGATGCTTTAGTTGTAAGGCGAAAGCTTCTCTTTCTTTCTCATCTCTTCGCCTCCGCCTTGTAACAACGTGCTGGAAAGTTTTTTTTTTTGTATTTTTCTTGCATGCGTGCAGAGTTTGTGTCTAGCTTATCTCCCCTTCTGAATCGCTCCTCTTCGCTCAATTTTGTTCCCAACTTGAGCTTTTGGAATTTTCTTTCTTTCCTACTTTTTTTGGTGGAAAGGCACAGGCTAGAAGGCGAATGTTTGTTTGCGCGTTTTTGGAAGCCTTCCGGGGGGGGGGGGAAGTTCGATATAGCCAATATGTTTTTCGTTATAGAAAGTACTTTTTAAATGCATTTTTATTTAAATTTTTCGTGAGTTCGATATCGACAATAATTCGCTGCATGTGGGTTCGTTCTAAACGGGTTTCACTGTAGATGGCGCCAGGGGGCCGGTGTGTTCTTTCATTGTAAAAGATAGCAAGAACTTGGTTCTAAGCAAACTTAAGCAAGTAAAAGGTTGCTTTGAGCAAGCTGAACCGCGATTGGCCGTTGCTAAAGGATGCCGCCGTCCCCCAGGTCCCCGGGGGTCCCCCCGTGGGTGGCGTCCTCCAGCGCCCGGGCCCCAGCGCCTGTCCCTCCGTGCTGGCATCCCCGCCCATGTTTGGAGCTGCGCCCGTTAACGGCCAGGGGGCCAAGGGGCTCAGGGGGGGCCCGCCGCCCCTGGCCCTCACCCCGCAGGGACTGACCCCTCAGGGCATGAACCCACAGGGCATGGCCTCTCAGGTGGGTACCCCCCCCCTTCCCCCTGGAACTTCGACCGGTGTGTTTACGCGTCCAAAAAGTGCTCCCTTCCACCCGACAAAGTCATAAAGTGTCATGCTGTCTCCGACCAATAGTGTCACCGGTCGGAGACACGTTACAGGAACCGTGTTATGAAACAACAGTAATTGGAATGCTGCAGCATTGGTTGTGTCGTATGCAGTACCACGAATACCCACTCGCTAAATCCCCCAAGCGCCCCGGCCTGCACTTGAGGAATCGAGGGAACGGTGTTCCTTCGGTTTTCGGATATATTTATTTTGACGCAATAAGGTGGGTACGGTGGGTGTACGGATCTGTGGCGGTCGCGTACAGTTCACTTTGAAGGGACGGCAGTGGTTTGGTAATTTCAACCAGTTCGATGCTTACACTCCTTTAAGTGTAGTCTGAAGTCATTGTCATGGATGACAGACGATGAGCTAAAGAAAATCAGTGAAGGAATTGGCAATACGGCGCTTGGCTCTTTGTCTAGTAAGCTCGTCATCTCGAATATTCTACCTACAGGGTGAAACAAGGAGACGGCAGGCTCTTTAAATCGACCGGAAAATTCGGTTTCTTAACCTATCGCGCTACGACTTTGTGCAGCGTTGCCCACAGATGGCGCATATTTTTTTTGTAAAATTTGCAAAGAACGAACTTGCCTGAGGAAAAAGTAAAGAAAGAAAAAGGCTTCGCTCCTATGGAAACGCAGCGACGCCACCGGTCTTCAAACAACACGGCGCCGTTTCGCACGGGAGACAAGAGATGACGCAAGCGGTCGCGACGCCAACTGCCGCCAACGAACGAGCAGACGACGCCGAGAGCCGACCCTTTAGCAGACAATCTTTTCGACTCAAAAGCGGCGCGAGCTTTTCTGATATCAGTCGGCAGTGCATTATTTTATCATCCTTACTAATAAAACACATTGAATGGACACATAATCGATTAAAAAAATGGTTCGTCGGGTTATTTTGACTGTTTTTTTTTTCGGGGTACTGATGTCGTCTGCTTTGCAGTTCGTCTTTACTACCGCGTCTGTCTTTGGTTCTGCGACTGTTATTCGCGCTGTTTTCTTACGTTTGACGTCAGTATGGTGCGTTTAACTCCCAGCGAACGAGCTAAGGTTGTACTTTGGTACGGGGAGTGCCATAGGACGAAAGAAGTCCGCCGACGCTTCCGAACGGAGTTCAGGCGACGGCCTCCGAGCTCGCCTGCCATCCTGCGCTGGGTGAGGCGTATGCTCGTTCGTTGGCGGCGTTCGTTGCACCATCTCTTGTCTCCCGTGCGAAACGGCGCCGTGTTGTTTGAAGACCGATGGCGTCGCTGCGTTTCCATAGGAGCTAAGCCTTTTTCTTTCTTTACTTTTTCCTCAGGTAAGTTCGTTCTTTGCAAATTTTACAAAAAAAAATGCACCATCTGTGGGCAACGCTGCACAAAGTCGTAGCGCGATAGGTTAAGAAACCGAATTTTCCGGTCGATTTAAAGAGCCTGCCGTCTCCTTGTCCTGTAGAATGTTCGGGGAAGAGCTAGGGCGGACTGACTAGGCAAGGTCATTCTGGCCTCCATATCTTTTACGCTCGGGGTAAGAGAGTATGCGAGTCTTTTAGACAAACGGAGAAGTCTTGATCATGCGCGCGGCGTTACTCCCCCTTTTAAAAGCACATTGCCCCGATGCAACACAAAACAAAACAAAATAATGGTAAGCTAAGAAAGTAATCTGGAAAACGTGAGTCAAACTACGTGAACCACTTTGGGTCGTGGTCGGCGTCGTGATGATGTTTGCATTCCGTCGGGCACCACTTCGTAGTTGAGCTCCCCGAGGCGACAAAGTACTTTGTGTGGTCCGAAGTACCGTTTCAACAGTTTTTCGCTGAGGCCGCGTTGACGAATGGGTGTCCACACCTGCACTCTGTCTCCGGGCTGGAAGTGAACGTCTCGATGACGAAGATTGTAGCAGCCAGCGTCGACACGCTGCTGGTCTTGAATCCGGATTCGGGCGAGCTGGCAGACTTCTTCAGCCCGTTGAGCAACCACCTGGGCGTTGTCGCTCCAATTGTCTGCACTCCAGTAGGCTCTTGAATTGCCGAATTGTAGGCAAACGTGACGTAGGGCAAGACCTCGTCCCACGTGTTGTGCTCCATGTCGGCATACATTGCTATCATGTCAGCAATGGTCTTGTTTAGCCGTTCCGTGAGCCTTGGTGACTTCTAGTGCAGTGACCGATGGAAGGGCTTTGGTGTTAGCATACATTGTGGGGTAATCGGTTGCGACGATGATCCACCGGTTTCCTTGCGTCGATGGTGGGTACAGTCCAAGCAAGTCTATTCCGATCTGCTGGAATGGCGTAGTCGGGGTAGTGATCGCCTGCAGGAGCACTGAAGGCTTCGTCGGTGGTTTCTTGCGTCGTTGACATTCGCGGCACGATCGGACGTAGAGGCGGACAGTCTTTGGGAGCTTGGGCCAGTAGTATTTGTCTCGAATCCTTGCAAGTGTTCTGCTGTAGCCCAGATAGCCCAGCAAGTGTTCTGCTGTAGCCTTCGGATTGCCATGGCACGCTTGGAAGACCTCTGCTCGAAGATTCGCGGAGATGACCATCAGCCACGTCAAGTTGGTCCCGCCGAATTTTTTGTTGTGCAGTAAGTAGACTTTTTCGAACAGCGAAGGTGGTCGGGGATCTTGCGAAGACACATGAAACTGCATTCCCTCGTCTATCTAGATGCTCGATGAGTGCTCGCACCTCAGGATTGTCTCGCTGAAGTGCTGCCACATTGTTCACAGTCATATTTTCACAATATGCGCCGCAAGACAAGGACAGAGTAAGTAAGACAACACGAAGTGCTACTTTCAACTGAATGTTTATTGAAAACACACTATTTATATACCCAATCGGGCTTCTCAAGTAAGAATTCAAATTCTTTGTCTGTTAGATGCACTGACGGAGCACTAATGCGTTTGTCATCCCCCTGCATTCTAATGTTGAATGACTCGAACATCTCTCTCGAAATTTTACTTCTCAGCTTTCCCAGAATTTTTGTTTTTTCCAGTTCCGGGGCGCAAGGGCATCTGTCGCAATGAATAGCTAAATTGCCCGAGGGAGAATTCTTTACAGATAGCGCGTGCTCTCTTGCCCTTTCATTAACGCATCTGCCCGACAGCGGCCAAGGAACTCTGTGAAAGTCTTAAATTGAACAGTCTGGCGGAGAGGGTTCAGGTTTCCAAGAAGCTTAGCCTGGAAGTGTTTTTTTACTGCCAAAACCCATAAAGCTGATATTCCTTTTAGGGTGATTGCGTCGGAAAGGGACTCATGGCAACGTGAAATCGGGGGGTTCTTGGGCAAGCAGCTTGCGGGTCTTGATTTAAACGATCCGTTTCTGATTCGTAATTCAAAAGCGGCCATCCAGTGCTTGTCTGCAGATGTTTTCTACTCGGGCGGGTTCTCCATTGATGTAGAGGACTTGTTTTATTCCATACGGCATGAAGAATTGTTCCCTGCGGTTAGGGAGTGCATAGAGCGTAACGACGAGATCGCGTTTAGGAACTCTAGCGGGCTTAGTGTGGGCTCATTTATAGAACTGCTCACATGTTACCTGGATTCTACCAAAATATTGAGGTGGGCTAGTTGGATATGCATTATCGGAATAAATAGCGCGAAGGTCAAGTACAAACTGACAGAACAAGCGCTGAAAGATACTGTACCAAAATATTGAGGTGGGCTAGTTGGATATGCATTACCTTTGTGTCTTTTGAAAGTGACTTGTTTGTTCAAAAGCATGGGATCTGCTTTGGGTCACCGAGTCTTCCCCGTACTGTGCGACATTTTTTTGGCGCGATTTGGCCGGGAAGTGCTCAGCAGTCTAAAAGAAAAGGGGGGTGTTAAGATACTAAGATACGTGGATGACTTCCTGGTACCGCAGCCCACTGTGTTGGATGATAACCTCATTCAAAGAGTGCTGGGAATTTTCTGTTTAAATTCGCGAGGACTAACGTTTACTCGCGAAACAATGGCGTCAGGAAAGCTGCAATTCCTGGATTTAAGTTTAGATTTTCAAGAGGAGCACGTGTGCTGGGAGTATAGACCACGCTCAAAGAAAACGGTCTTGCCCTTTAATTCAGCACACTCTAAGCTGGTTAAGCGAGGGATCGCTTCCTCCCTTTTGAAGGCATCGTTTGCCAAGTCGTGCCAGCACGCCGTGAAAAGCAGTTTTTGCAACCAGGTGGAACGCCTAAAATCGTCGGGTTACCCTGATCTTTTTCTTCGAGAAGTGGCTGAAACACTTGTTTCCAAGATGAAAAAGAGGAAGCACAGGAGCCCAGGAGGAGAGTGAGACCCGCTGTTATACCGTATATCCACAAGGTCTCGCACAACCTAAAAAAGGTGGCGGCACACTTTGATTTTCCGGTTGTGTTTTCGGCCCCGGAAAAGCTGTCCAGCCTGTGCCAAAGAATTAACAACAAACAAGACGGAGGTGACGTTTGCAGAAAGAAGCACTCTAGAAAATTCGTGGAATGCGCATCTTCGGTCGTATACGAAATTCCAATGACATATGGAAAAGGGTATGTGGGCCAGACGGGCAGATGCGTTAATGAAAGGGCAAGAGAGCACGCGCTATCTGTAAAGAATTCTCCCTCGGGCAATTTAGCTATTCATTGCGACAGATGCCCTTGCGCCCCGCAACTGGAAAAAACAAACATTCTGGGAAAGCTGAGAAGTAAAATTTCGAGAGAGATGTTCGAGTCATTCAACATTAGAATGCAGGGGGATGACAAATGCATTAGTGCTCCGTCAGTGCATCTAACAGACAAAGAATTTGAATTCTTACTTGAGAAGCCCGATTGGATATATAAATAGTGTTTTCAATAAACATTCAGTTGAAAGTAGCGCTTCGTGTTGTCTTACTTACTCTGTCCTTGTCTTGCGGCGCATTTTGTGAAAATAAGTCATGTACCAACCGGCCCATCTGTCACTATTGATGTTCACAGTCACCGTGCCGACAAAAACGTTATCGCTGTTGTCGGTGTGTGCAGACGCCAACTCAACGGGTGCCCTCAACAAACAATTGGCATCACTGTGCTTGCGGCCAGACTTGTAGACTATGCTCACGTCGAATTCTTGAGGTCGAAGTTTCCGCCGCGCGGACATCCTGAGGGAACCTTCAAGTTTGCGAGCCAACAAAACGAGTGGTGGTCTGTGACCACTCGAAACGGGCTTCTGTACAGGTACGGGTGGAACTTGCCCATCGCCCAGACAACGTCAAGGCAATCCTTCTCGGTCATTGAGTGGTTGTTCTCTGCCTCGGAGGGTGTCTGACTGGCGTAGGCAATTACTCTTTTTGTGCCATCCTGCAGTTGGACGAGCACCGCTCCAAGTCCTGTATTGTCGTACTTGATTGTAAGTCGACCCCCCCCCCCCCCACCACACACAATGCACATCAACAAAAAAAAAAAAGCTGCTCCCTGTCGTTCTCACTCCGTCTGCGACTAGACTACGACTTGTCTGCACTGGTGATGTCAGTCCCGTCGTCATCACTGCTACGTTCTCAAAGCACGTCGTCGGCGTCGTCCAACGAAATCTCGCACTTTGCAAATGACAGCATCAACCGCATCTTCCGCGCTAGCTCGGCGATCGCGTTGCGCGTCACGGGTATCGACAGATTGCATACTTTCGCGGTGTACAGTCGCCGACCGTTTTTTCGGACTTCCATTTCTTGTTCGATATTTCGGACCTAAAGGCGGAATCGTGACTTACCCCATAGAAATAGTGCATATTCACGACCAATGTTTCGGACACCTTGAAGTCCGAAAGTTTGATTATTCGGACAAAATCATCGCGAGCGATCAGCGGAAAACACAGTCGAGAAGCGGCTATTTTGAATTTTATGTTGGCTGCAAAGGGATTGGCTTGGTTTGGCAGCGCTACTTGAGTACTCCCGAGTCCTACCGCTAGGTGACACTATGCTAGCCCTTTTTTTTCCATTTAGCTGCAGGTCATCATCATCATCATTATTATCATTTTGCTTTATTTTTCCGTTCCTTCGCGTCGCCAGTCGCCATTTTGCGCTCGTGGATTTGCGCTTCTTGTCTCGTTCGGACAGCGCTGGCTTTGACATCATGGCCCCATCTGTTCTTCTGCCGCCGCAATGTGTCATTAAGAAGCAGCAGAAAGTACTCGACCATAACGCTAGAAAAGAAGGCAGCGGTTCTCAAGCTAACAGAAAGTTGCCGAATGCAAATGGAGGCGTAACCTGAAACAAGGCACTATTTACGGCTTTTTTAAGCCCACTTGGAAGTAATAAAGGCAAGGTTTTCAATCTGCCGATTTTTCGGACTGCTTTATTATTCGGACGTTTTTTCAGTCCCTGCGAAGTCCGAATAATCGGTTGGCGACTGTACGTTGCAAGCCTGACCTTCAACTCTGGACGGTATCCCCACCTATCCAGACTTTGGCCTGCGGAAGCCTCTTCGTTTGCCATCACAGTTTAAGGTCCCTGCGTCATTGCAGGCTCCAATGGAGCATCACTTGCTCCGACGGGTCGAACTTGCATCCAACAGCGCAGTTGTTGCTTGCTTCTGGGTGAAAATGCCATAGACGAGCACCACTGCCCAAATCACGCGTGTCAATAAAAAAAAAAACACACTTAGTTAGCGCTTTACATGATCTCGTCACTCGATCAAACGACCTGCGACCGTGAATTGTGCGAAAAACTGCGAAAAGATGCCGTGGGGAGTGAGCCGTGAGGCTGTTCCAGCGGCCGCCGGATTGGCTCTTCCAAGAAGTGCCGCCACCCCTGGGAGTCATGTGTGCCGTGTGCCATTCACTGCCATACATTCGGGTTAATTTGCAAATTGCTATCAAAAATACTCGTTCACGCAAATAAAAAAAAAGAATGTGTAAAATTAGCACACAGAATAGCACAATGCTGCAGGTACAGCCGGCTGAACTTGTAACAAGCCAAGTTGTCCTTGATATCGCGATTGTTTCGTTTTTGTCGGCGGTGGAACGCTTTGATTCGATTATAAGTCGACCCCCCCCCACTTGAGATTTTCAAAAATTGAAAAATGGGTCAACCTACATTCGTGTAAGTACGGTACTTGTGTCCGTGTTAATTTTGGCGGCTGCAAATTGGTCCAAGGGGCCAAGAATTGGAGGGGTCAGTGAAGCAGGTAGACATCTTCCTTCGTCACGGCATTTAGTGGACGGTAGTCTACTCAGAACCTTAGTGTTCCGTCTTGCTTCTTTACAAGAAAAACTGGGGACGTCCATGGACTACTTGAAGGTTGGATAACGTTGTCGTCGAGCATTTCCTGGACCTGTTCTTGTATCACCTCTCTCTTTTAAAGAGTCCCGGTATGGCGACTGGTGAATATGCAGTGCGTCATCGCTAGTAATGATGCGGTGCTTTGCTACCCTCGTTTGTCGCACCCTCGATGACATTGCTAAGCACTCGCTGAACTCGTTGAGAAGTTCAACTAGCCATCGCCGTTCTGAAGCGGGCAGCTTGGGGTCGACGTTGAGCTGCGAAGGTGGTGTGCTGTTGTTCCTCAGAGATTGTGGTAATGGTGGCTGACGCTTGAAGTTGCTTGACGTAACCCACAGCAGTATCTTTCGTTAGGTGCTGCAACTCTCGTCGAAGGTTCATCACGAGAACAGTTGCACATCCTTCTTGGAAATCCACAATGCCTCGTGCGACGCCAATTCCTCCTCCCAGAAGCAGTGCTGCCTTCCAGAAGAGCTTCCCTGCTTGTGTTTGCATCTGTTCCTACACGGGTACAAGAAAGCTTGTACGCGGAGGCAGGTTCACGTGGCTGCCGAGGACTGCTGCTGCCGTCACTTTGGAGTCCTCCGGCGTTGGGACAGGTTTTTGGAGCATCACCTTGTTCTCCTAGGTCGATGACAGCGCAGTCCTGTAGAAGGACGAATTACACCGGGCTGGTCTCGCCGTTTGACGCGAGCGGTGCATTTCCCGATTCTTGCAATGAGGTTCTTCTGGCGGTTCGTATTTGAGGTCCGTCCCACGGCATTGTCACTTTCCGGAGGCGTTGGGAGAGTCTCCCTCTCAAAACGGAGTAGTCCACTCCAGTGGATGGATGGATGGATGAATACGGCTGAGCCCTTTGGATCGGGCGGTAGCTTACGCCACCTAGCCATTTTGTCTTACCCTTTAAGCTTAGAATATTTAAATGTGAAAACTATATTCACTCTGTACTGAAAAGAAAGTGAGGCTATAAATCCCCCTTGCCATCAGTTAATAAGAAAATGCCTAGTTTTCTCTCGCTTTCTGCCACCATTCACTTAATCTTTGCTTGGTAATCTCTACTGTCTTGAAATCCACTTTTCCTTCGCTGTCTCTAAAACCCAATGACCTTATTAAATCTACGTTGTCTTCGGTATGCATAGGGTGAAGCCCTTTACAGTAGAGTATCAAGTGCTCAGCCGTCTCGTCCTCCTCTCCACAAGCAGCGCACACTGCGTCCATTTCCTGGTACTTCGCTCTGTATGTTCTGGTTCGCAAAACACCTGTCCTTGCCTCAAACAACAATGAGCTTCCCCTAGAATTGTCATAAATGCTTTCTTTGGCAATAACTGTTTTGTTTAATCTATAGCCTTCCAGAGCCTTCTTTGTCTGCATTCCCTCTAGCCACCGATCTCTTTCTGTGGCCTTAACTTTCTTCTTAACTGAGACCTGCTCTTCCGTAACCCCACTATAGCCTAAAAACGTTCCTCTTAATTTCCTAGTGCGCTGTCTCCATTTTGTGTCTATACTCCTCATGTATAAATAGCTGAAAACCTTTCGTGCCCATTGCTCCCCACCCTTTTGCCTCAAGCGATCCTCAAATTCTATCTTGCTCACAGCTTCCCTGCCCTCAAATGACGCCCATCCCATGTCTCCTTGTACTCCCTGGTTTGGTGTTTTGCAATGTGCCCCCAAAGCCAGCCTACCTACTCCACGCTGTTTTATTTCTAGTCTCGCATGCACTTCGGATTTCATGCATAGCACTGCGTTTCCAAAAGTCAAACCAGGCACCATGACCCCTTTCCAAATCTCTCTCACCACCTCATACCTGTTGTAATTCCAAAGTGCTCTATTTTTCATTACAGCCGCATTCCTGTTGCCCTTACCTATTATATACTTTTCATGCTCACTGAGATATTCTGCACCATCACATATCCATACTCCTAGATACTTGTATTTAGTAGCTCTCTCAACTGTGATATTCTGTATCTTCAGTCTCTCAACATCATCATTGTTAAAAATCATGACTGCTGATTTTTCACTACTGAATTCTAAACCTAATTCCTCTGCTTCCCTACCACAGATGCTCATTAATTCCTGCAAATCTATCCTGTTGTTAGCCATTAGTACGATGTCATCCGCATATATCAGTCCCGGTAAGGATTGCTGAATTGTTTGGCCTAGCTTACTGTACGAAAGGTCAAATCCGAGCCCACTCTTCTCTAGTCTATCCTCCAATCCTCTCAGATACAACATAAACAGCAAAGGCGATAACGGGCACCCCTGCCTAAGGCCTCGTCCTATCTCTATTTTCCCCGTTGCCTTTCCTTCCCACGTTATAATCACCTTATTATCTTTGTAAATGTTCCTTAATATTGCTGTTAGTCCTTCATCTAGGTTTAAGCTCTCCACTATGTCCCACAGAGTTTTTTGTTCACATTGTCATAGGCACCCTTGATATCCAGAAATGCCAGCCAGAGCTGTCTGTTTTCTTTTTGCGCTATTTCTATACACTGTGTTAGAGAAAATATATTGTCCTCCAACCTTCTTTGTTTCCGAAACCCGTTCTGTAACTCGCCCAGTATGCCCTCGCAATCTACCCATTCCTCCAGTGTGTTCTTTATAATTTGCATTACCAACCTGTAAATAACTGGTGTCACGGTTATGGGACGATAATTCCTAATGTCAGACTTATCTCCCTTTCCCTTATATATCATACTCATCCTACTAAGCCTCCATTCATCTGGAATATTTCCTTTTGTTATCATAGTGTTCACTACCTCCCTTAGTTTTGCCTTAGATTTAGGACCCAAATTCTTCACCAGCTTGATTGGGATACCATCTGTGCCTGTCGACGTGCCACTAGGGACTCTTCGTTCCGCCTTTTCCCATTCTCTTTGTCCAAAATCCGCGATGTCAAAAGCTGGACCGATACTGCCTTCGGTTCTCCTATCTTCCACATGTACCCGTTCCCGAAATTTCTCCTCCATCACTGCTCCTATATATCGTACCGCATCATCTCCCTCTAATTGATCTCCCTGATGCGAGAGTATGAACCTCTGTCTAGCTTGCGTCGTTTCACCGAGTGAGTTCAAGTGCTCCCAAAACTTCTTGGCTGCGTTTCTATCTTTCTTGCTTACCTTACTCATCCATTCTTCACCCTCTCTCTGAATTTTCGCATTGATCAAACTGGATGCCTCTCGGCGACATGTTATAAAAGTGTCCCATCTTCTTTTTACTTCCGTTTCCGACTCCCCACTACGCTTGGAATGCCTGTGTTCTCTAGAGGCTTCCTGACGTTATTGTTTTGCTTGCTTCACTTCTTTGTCCCACCAGCTTTTTGGTCTATGTCTTCGCTTCCCCTTTCGTTTACTCTGAACTTTGTCTAGTTCCAGAACAAAAAGCCCAGTTAGGCTCTCATAGGTCCAATCTGTATACCGTTGCCCTGAAACTGCTTCCTCTATTCTTTCAGCAACTATTTCCAACTCTTTGTCGCTGCAGGAAGTCTGCTTTGAATTATGTTGTCTAGTTTCAGCATTTACTTCTCTGGCAAAATTCAGCTTAATACGTTTATGATCACTACCGAGACTTTTGGAACCTTCTTCATCTATTTTCATTACTTGTAACTTACCATATATTTTGTGTGACATAAGTACGTAATCTATAGTTGAATGTAGATTGCCAGTTTCCCACGTTATGTGCCCGTCACACTTCTGACTGGTATTACATAAAACTAAGTCATGCTTTTCCACCAGTTCTAGTAATATGCTTCCAGTTGAGTCCGTATACCCATCCAGACCCTCGATATGGGCATTCGTGTCTCCCATAATAATTATTTCGGAGCCTTCCCCTAGCTCACTAATGTCTCTTGATATGCAATCAATCATTTTTCTGTTTTCCTCTTTAGCACCTTTCCCTGTCCATAAGTAAACAACTCCAAGGAGTGTTGATTCCCCAGCGACGTTTCCTTTCAGCCACAAGTGTTCGGCGCACTCCTTTCTGATCCTTTGAAAGTTCATGTTCTTCTTAATAAATGCTCCAATTCCACCTCCCTTCCTCGTTCCCTCCGTTCTGTTGCATTCTTCCCACACATAGTCAGGGTTGCAAGGTGGCTGCTCCATGTCTCTGAGATGTGTTTCCACAAACCCATACACTACTAAATCCTCCTTTCTTAGTTGCTCCTCTACCTCTTCCCATTTTAACCTATTTCTACCACCCTGCATGTTAATATATCCAATGTCTGATTGTGTTGTTTGTTTGTACCTGTTCTTACGTTTTCTCCTCTTTTTAACCCTGGGTGCCTCTCCTGACTTTGTTGGGTTTTCAGTTACTTCAGTACCCCCAGGGCCCTCGGTCCCCCCAAAAAAGCAGTCACCGTGCGGCCCATCCTATCCCCCACCCTGTAACCCGTGGCCTCACTGTAGTGAATGCCATCTGCAAAAGGGCGGGAGCCAGCCTCGTACACTTCCCTGTTTACTTCCATTACGTCGTACCGAAGCTGTCGACTCATACCCTTAATTACTCCGTTGGCTTCGACAACCCTCCTCTCCGTTACCCCGGGCTGCCCCCGAACTTCTGGAATGGTGCACACAACCACGTGCACATTCTCAGACACGTCCCTCAGCTTACGCATTCCCACGTTTAGCTGCTTTCCAAGGTTCTGGCTCCTACCCTGGAGCACATCATTAAGCCCCGCGTGAACTATTACTAGGTTCCTTCCCTCCCGGTTATCCCACACCCCCTCACGTGCTGCGGTCATAGCATCCACCATACACTTCCCTGGCTGGACCTCTACGGTTACCCTCTGGTCTCCCTTCACCCTGTTCAGTACACCCCTCTTAACCCGTGCTACGTTAGAGCTCCCCACTACCAGTACCCTAGATCCCCCTGGTACCTGCGCGCCCTTGTCCTGCGACTTATCTGCTGTCACCTGACTGCCCGACGCCTGCTGCTCGAAGGCGCTATTGAGCTGAGGGTCTCTTAGCTCTCCAGCGTCGCCGAGCCCGCCGGTCAACAGGCTGGACTCCTGAATACCAGCGACCCCAGCCTGCGGACCGGCGGTTCGTCCTGCTAGAACTGACACTTCCTCCTTTCTTCCCTCGCTACTCTCACTCGCTCGAATTACCCCTTCCAGGCGCTCTACCCCACTGTCACACTCCCTCTTACACTCCTCTAAACCCGCCTTCCATACTTCCCCCAGCTCTTCCACCTGCTTCTCGAGACCGACCCGCTGCTCCCTCTCATGATTAAGCTGCCTAGTCAGCTCCTCAACCTGGGCCTCGAGACCCACCCGCTTCTCTCCTTCTGCCTTAAGCTTGGCCTCAATCTCCCGAACTCTACCCTCCCATTCCCCAGTTAACTGCTGAAGCTTCACACAAAGCCGACACTCGAAACTCATCCCCTTCGCCTCCTCCAGACTCCCGAAACCGGTCTCCTCTAGGTAACACCACCGCCCACACCCCTCACACTGCACCAACTCGTCCCCACCCTTGTCCTGCCGACCAAAATCTAGACCCATATCTAGACCGGGAACAAACCGTCACTTCCCGCCAAAAATTCAAACAGCCTACGAAACTAACTTCGTAGTAGCCTCTGCTAATCCCAACTGCTGCTGTTCAAACCTAACACTGCTACCGCATAGTCACTTCCTATCAACTCTCAAAAAGAGAGAGAAAAGAAGAAAAACTGGCACTTAGCTTCGGATGCTCGAGGAGAACCAGGAAACACGTCCGCTCACCAGCAACGGCCACACACACTTTTGTCTACGAGTGCCGGCGCTTCGTGGCCGTCGATGACAACGTTGAGGTTATTGGGCACCATTGTGGAAGCGTCGTTTCAATGCATGGCGTCACGAGAGTGGGAGCTCTCCGGCGTTCTTGGAGGCTCTTTACGTTGCCGGCCGGCAAGACGGGAGACAGGCTCTCATGGTGGGATCTGCGTGGAGGCGATGCTGGGCGGTGGGGCGATGAACCGAAACTGCGGTGAGGAGACGGTCCCGGAGATGGTGACCTGCGGAGGTATTCGTCGATGTCCCAAGGTCGCTCGCCGTACCTTGGGTGTAGGTCGCTCGGCGGAAGACTTTGGAGCCCAAGCTGGCGGTAGTAGCAGCGGCTATAGACATGGCCAGCCTCACCACAGCGGTACCATTTTGGGCGCCGGTCTACAGCCCGCCACATGTGTGTCTTTCGAGGCCCATGTTGCTGCTGCACTATGTACAGGAGCAAAATGTACTATCGTGAGCAATATGAGAGGGAACAGCGGAGCGCGTGCCAAATAGCCTCGAACCCTACCCGTGGCGATACGCTGCGGCAGCTCTTGGAAAGAAGGTGGAGAGAGCGGTGCGCTTCCGTCTGCTGCCGGCACCCCCGCCATGCTGGCTTTCCTCTCGCACGGCACCTGATAACGATGAACATTGCGAGGCGCTTTTATACGTCGTATCATTGATAGCTTTGCGAACTTGAAAAAAAAAGCAACCGTATCTGGGAATGATTACGACGCTCCCCAATCACTCTCTTTTTTACTGGTTGTGCGTGAAAAATAGAACAAATAGATGATCCAAACGTCAATAGTTATCATTGTCGCCAACCGCATTTTTGATCACGGTGTCTCAAGTGGTATCAAGACGTTATCGCCGTTAGTAGTCGGCGACGAACTATACCGCGTGAAAAGAAAGCTGCCAGTGGCGGGGGTGCCGGCAGCAGACGAAAGCGCACCGCTCTCTCCACCTTCTTTCCAAGAGCTGCCGCAGCGTATCGCCACGGGTAGGGTTCGAGGCTATTTGGCACGCGCTCCGCTGTTCCCTCTCATATTGCTCACGATAGTACTGTGGCAAAGGGGCATCTCATAGAGGGGCCACCAAGTACTGCCTGGAAAGCAGGTGACGAGCTACGGCTGCGTAGCTCAGGGCCGGTGGTTCTGGAGCGGCGTTGCCGAGAACCTCTGGCTGGAACGCTTGCTCAACTCCTTCCCTAACAACCTCGGCGATTGAAGGCGAAGCTGGGCTTGCGGCAGCAGGTAGGAGTTTCTTTAGTTCCTTCCGTACAACGTCCAGGATGATCTCGCGGATGTCTGGGCTGTTGCAGCTGGAGGGCGAGTGGGCAGCGACGGTGGGAAGTCGCTGGTAGGGGGAGGAGCGCGCGCTTAGAGGGCGGGTTCGACGGTTTTGTTGAGACCCTGGGTTTGCACTGGGAGAACGTCTTCGGATGGTGGCGCGTGAACGTCTGTTTCAGCGTGTCCTCGCAGGCTGTCCTCGAGGTTGAGGAGGTCTCATGATTCTCAAACCAGTGCCTGCCCGTTCCTTCGAGTGCGAAGTACAGATTCTGCAGGCGCTGCTCTTCCGTCCATCGGTTGTGCTGGGCCACTCGTTTGTACTGCTGTAGCCACTCCTCGACGTCTTGAAAAAGCTCACCGTGGAAGGACGCGGGCATATGTACAGTGACGGGTAGGACGACGACGGGTGGGGTGGTCATGGGTGGTCTTGCCCTTGGCTGGCAGAGGACCAAACTCCGGGGATTTGCCTCGACGGCGGAAGCAGCAAGTGACGGTGCGTCGGCGTAGCAGCTGGCTATCGCGAAAGAGAACCAGTGAATGAATCTGCAATATGGCGCTCGGCTCTTTGTCTACTATGCTTGTCATCTCGAATATTCGACCTAGAGCGTTCGGGAAAAAGCTAGGGAGAGATTGACTGGAGAGGTCGTTCTGGCCTCTTTATCTTTTACGCTTGGGGTAAGAGTATACTCGAATCTTCTAGATGAACAGAGAAGCGTATCTTCTCGATCATGCACGCGACAATATCGTCAGTGTCAGCGTACCTATGCATGCAATCCTCAATTGAACCTGGCTTGGCTGCAGAAATCTCTTACGATAATATTATTCTCGTGATTGTTGTTTCAGCAGGAATTGCTTAAAAAGCCGAGAATTCGCAACAACCAGAGCCAGGGTATAGCTCGGAGTTGATAGCATTTTTAGCGTTTCCAAGTCCATATCAGCGTCTTTGAAGCTGTACAAGAATGATAATATTGTAAGAGATTTCTGCTGCTGAGCCAGGTTGAAGGGTGGGTGGCATGCACAATATCAAAAACGCTTATATTGATGAGAAATATTACGAGTGAGATGATAGGTATCTGCAATATATATGACGCTCATTCAGGATGACTCCGGATTACACTCAAATGTTTGTGAGCATCGAATTGGTCGAAATTACCTATCACTAGGAAGCTCAAGGAACACCGTTCCCATGATTCCTTGAGTCTGGACCGGCATGCTCGGGTGATTTAGCAAGTGGTATGTTCTATCATTAATTCTGGGTAGTGCAGCCACGCAGATCGGTTTCACCCGTATTAGTAGTAGCAAACTGGGGAGCTGGAAACGGGAATCAGGGCCAACCTGTGGCTGCGAGTGACTCCTGCTTCAGCACAGACCCATTAAAAAACACTAAAATGACAGGGTATATTTTTTTTAAGCACCTAAATAAACACGTTTCTCCAAAAATACTTTTTCCACAAAAAAAAAAAAAAAAAAATGTTGTTGGACGCAATTTAGGTGGAGGTCGTGGCTCGCTCTAAGCCTTGCCCACGGACCAGTGGCTCCGCCCATTACAACCGAATTGGGTTGGCTACTCGGCCGAACATGCTTGCAAGCCTAGTGTCTCCCTGTCGTGACATCCGGTGGGTCTAGTCTGGTGTTTGACAGCGCCTGCTAGTCGTGCGAGCAGATGCGTGGCTGCTTCTGGGATTGTCTGCTATCCTACTACCGTTTCTCATCGTGCCTGTGAGACACTGCCATTAAAGCGGCGTGTCCGCCGTTGCTTACGTCCGTCTGCTATTCCACCCCCATCTAAAACCATCTGTAAAGCTCGCAAGATGTGACCATGAAAGCGGCATCCTAGCATTCTATCATGCACGAGCTATGGTCCAATGAAAGTGTCTGTCAGCGTCTGTCATTAAAAAGCAACCGGAAAGGCTAATGAAATAAGCAATATAAATCTGCAGTCCTTTCAGCTTTTTGTTCTTGTTTTCTTGCATGGAGTCCATGAGCAAGGTGGGTGAGCATCATGATCCACAATTAAAAAGTTGCCTAAAAATACTGGCTTCAGCAAGCCAGGGGCATTCTTTAAAACTTGAGAGCTACAGCTCTTCCGAAGTGAAATGACGGAAATATTTTTGACAAACCTGACGCGAGGCGAAATGCTGGATTGCTTCCAGCGAAATGGCTCACAATTTCTTACCTGTGTACGTTACCTCTCAGTACTGAGGCCATGGTTGCATTCACGACCGTCGCACGATTATCGGAGCAGCAAGGCTGTTTTTATGGGAACTAGCATATTTATTCAGCATCAAAATACGCTAAGGAACAAATCAAGTCAGATCGAGCAAAATAGTTGATGTGGGATGCTAGGCCAGTCCCGCTACGAAAACAGGCACCCACGCAGTACTTCCGAAGGCGCGCGACAGTTGTTCGCTGCAAACTACGTTGTTTGAGAAACTCTTCCTCTAAACACCTCGGTGAACGCGAAACGACTCACACTCTTAAAAACAAACAAGCTCAGCGAGCTTCACGGTGCGTAAAACCGCCGGCCAGAAATGCCGGCAGCCACGTTTGTTATTATTAGAAACCAAAGCAGAAAAGACGATCTTGCGATATTTATGAACGCAATAAGGACTCTACTTATATAAATTGTTTCTAAAACACAAATTTCTTTTTTTTCTTTAATGTTGACTTTAAAGGAGCTGTGCAACAATTTCGGAGCTTTGCTTAGATAATTTGGGAGTTGGTGTCTCGACCTTTCTGAAGTAAAGAACAAAAAACCGCTTTTGCCTGCATGTCCTAGTTTTTATTTTAAAAATGGACAAAGATTGAGGTTTTAACCCCTTCACCATCTTCCGAGTCACGTGCGCTGTGACGTCAATGGGAAAGGCGCAGGGTTCCGGTGAAGCTCTCTCTTTAGAGCCATCAGTGAGCAGAAAGAACTTATCCGCTCGCGACTGCGTGACCACGTGCTGGCGCAGCGGGAACAATATAGTGGAAGGAAGAAAGTCTCGTCCGGGTCCGGCTCTGCCTCCTTTCCCCTCCGGCTTCTGGCGACTGTTCGCGGTAGCAGAGAGAGCTGACGGTTTTGTTGACCTCGGATAGATGACGCCACTAAAATTCTGTATAAGTTTTGTCGACGATACCAGGTTTTTGACTCATTTATATTTATGTTGGAACGACGAGATTTATAGAAAAGTTACCTTTTATCGAGCAGGTATTCGCACAACTTGCTACCTTTCTACAAGTTTTTGGATCTAAGGAAAGGTCTTTGAAACTGTACAACGCAACATATTACTTGAAAAACTCGAAGGAGTAGAATTAACAATAATTAAAACATATCTGACAAAGTGTTTCCAATATGTGAGCATAAACGGTACCTCATCGAGCAAAATTACGATGCAGCGTGACATTCTCCAAGGTTCCATTTTAGGGCCAATCATATTCTTTGTGCGCGTATATGATATATTGAAACACCTGGCTGCCCTGAGATGATAATGTACGCCGAATGTGATAACTTCCCTATGGAGCGGAGCTGGCGGCGTCTGTAACCACAAAAGTACTCTAAAGAAATGCCCATTCTCCCATTGGCTGAGCAAAACGGCTCCTAGATCGCCATTGGCGGCTGCTTCATGAGAGCGCGTGCTCGACCGCCGCTCTTGTGTTGCCGGAGGGGGGCCGCTTCTGCTCCTCTCGGCGCTGAGAAACATGGCGGGGCCTGAGGCATTCATGACGTCCGTGGCCACAACCTTTGCAGTAGCGAAATGCGGCCGTCCACGCCAGTATACCGCAGACGAACTAAGGGAGTGGAAGAACGACATTCACGCTTTCGCAGTCGCAACTCGTAACAAGTGCTTAGGTGTCCTCGGAACTTTCTCTCGTGAGACAAAAAGGGGTGTGGAAAAATTAGCTAATGAATACCTTTTAAAATTTTCTAAATGGTTAGAAATCAACCATTAAGGTTTTAATAAAAGTAAAACAAAGTATGTAATATTCGAGCCAATGAATAAGCGAGATGACGGCACTATCGAGATAACATTTGAGGGCACTCTACTGGAACAAGGGACAGATCACAGATTTTTGGGTTTAGGGTTTACAGAGGACCTGTCTTGGAATACACATGTTAATAAACTCGAAGCTGGCTTATCCCGAGTTACTGGAAGCATTTATAGCGTACAAAATCTGCCACCTACTTGGCTTCAACGGACATTATACTGATTACTATTTTGCTCTAAAATCAGCTATGGCATCATGGTTTGGTGAACAACTGCAGCCACAAATTACAATAAACATTCTCTCGCAAAAAGAACAAAAAGAAAAAACCTACGTATATGTGAAAATTATCGAGGAGACAGAAGGAATGTATGAACGCAGCCACTTTTTATCAAATATATGCTGAAAGCAGATTAGATTTATTATTTCAAATTCTCGCAATAGATGTATACAAACAGTCTTGGCATCAATATACAGACTGATTCAACACACATTTTGAGATTCAAAGTGAACAATTCCACCTATAAGAACAAATTATGATCTACAAGGTCTGCAAGCTTTAACTTTCCATATAACAACAATTGTAAGCAAAACCAATAAAAAACAAACTTTGATCAGTTGTTTTATAGCTTCAAAAATCATTGCAGAAGGATGGTGGTGACAGGTGGTGTTGTATTTTATTTTGTATATGAAAGTGTCTTTCGTGAAATAGGTATTGTGTAATTATGTAATTACCCTTTTATGAACTTGTGGACGTCGCATGTTTAGTTTTGGTTTCGCGTCTGGCAACTAGAGCCTGCGGAGGTATGCCGCCGGAGAGCGTCTTCAGTTTAACCCACTGATCTCTATTGTAGTAGGCTGGAATCCACCGGCGGCCATTGCTTGACACCAGGCAATACACGCAAGTCTATGGGAGAAACGCACAAAAGTAGGAATATTGAAGCATGCACGCTCTCGGCACCGGCTTTCCGAGAGAGAGGGAATTCCGCGTAGCAAAGCCTTCGAGCTTGTCGTCTGCTAAACCAACTGATCTCTATGTCTATTTGCTGGATCGCGTCTCCGCCTATGGACGGGAGTGCGGCCACGGTCGGCCATCTTTTTGGTAGAGTTATATCATCTCTAGCCATCACAGTAATATGGCGGACAGCGCAATGGCCCCAGGCTGCCATAAAATAGCCGTAGATCTAGTACACTGCACCGTGGGTGATATTTCGTGCTTGATTGAAGTTGTTCGACGAAGCAAATTCTTGAAACCCGGCGTGAACGGTAGCCTCATCTTTGAGCACCCGGCGAAAGTTCTACGAAAGCGCAGCACCGGGGGAAAGCAGCGCAGCTCGCATCGAAAGCAGACTCCGTACCGGCGTCTGCTTTCGATGCTTCTGTCGATGTGACTTTCTATGCGCGCTGTGCTGCTTTTCCCTGGTGCTGCGATTTCGTGAAACTTTCACCGGGTCCTCGAAGATCGGGCTACTGTTCACGCCGGGTTTGAAAAATATGTTTCGTCGAATAATTTCAATCAAGCACGAAATATCACCCACGCTATTTTGATGGCAGCCTGCCACCACAACTGCCACAACGCTGTCTGCCATGGATGGATGATAGCGGCTGCAGCAGCTGCACATTGGCTAGAGGTAATATAACTCTACCAAAAAGATGGCTGCCAGTGGCCGCATTTGCGGAGCAGGCAAACGCGATCCAGCAATTGTCATAGAGATCAGTGGCTAAACCCAACTTAACGAAACCGCCACCGATTGCAGTAACTCTAGCTAACTCTCGCCTCATTAAGCTGCACCACAGCGGAGTCACTCTCGACCACAAAATATTTATTTATAGGAACTGCGAGGGCTCTCAGTTTTAATGTTTGTACACGCGCTATTTGACAGGCTTCCCGAAAAGTAGCCAAAACGTTTCAGTGTCGGCAACAGATTAGAAACTGGGGAAATGGCACTTTTTCTCGTTCTTCCCATAGAGTCCCATGCATTGGCTGGTGTCAATCAATGGCCGCCGGTGGGGACACTCGGCCCCAGCTGCCAAGGCCGCGGTCCACGATGCAGCCTACTACAATAGAGATCAGTGGTTTAACCCAATCTTTTTTCTGCTGAAATGTTATGGATGGCACACTTCATGTCAGAATGATGATGAGGCAATTTATGTTTTACTATACATCAGAGGCGTAAGAAACGCTACAATGTTTGGTGTAAATTGTATTTGTTTTCTCTTTACTCATTTTATGGGAAACGCTCCATCGTATTAATGAACTCGATGCTTCATACTGATATGTCTTGCTTTTTGTGCATGATGTTATTTATTGTTCCTTCTACCGCTGAACTGTAGGGAGGGCAGAGGCTCTGTCAGGCATTTCTGCCCCCCTATGCGGATGTTATCTGGAGAACAAAGAAAAAACAACGTAATATCATGATCATATGTTTTTGGGCACCTTGGTGTGACTAACCTGGGCATGTTGCTTGGTCGCCAGACGAAAGTGACCAACACTCCTAAATTGATTATTGCAAATTGCGAGAGTTGTAAAAATCGCAAAACTTAGTGTATATACTGTGTAGCGTATGAGTGTTCCATTTCAGGAATAATCTACCCATTTAATTTTCGTGTCCTGGTCCCTTTAACACCGTTTGGATTTTCTTTGTACTGCACCACCCCTACTTGCGTATAAGAGCTTGGGCCAAACACAAATGTACAAATACCTAGCAGTTGTGCAAAGAGTCCCCTCGAGTCTGTTGTAAAGAAGCCTTGGGCTGACGGGGCGAGGGTGGTTCCTCGCAGGGACTGGCTGGACCGGCACCTGCCCAGTACCGCACGGCGGCCTTCCTGTCCCGCTACTCGACCACGCTGCCGCCCCAGGCATCGGGACCCTACCACGCGGGCTACGGGCAGCCCCAAACGGTCAGTTCACTCCACTGGGCACTGTCTTCCGCCAGTTATTTTAAGGGCAGTTTTTATTTTGGTATCTTTGGAGAACGTACCACTCGGGAATTGTTTTACTGCCGCTTGGCACGGGGCAACGGCCATTGCAATGGGTCACTTGGAGTTCCAGCCCCGTGTACAATTAGCAGAGTCAAACTCGCTACGCCTCGGGAGTGTCGAGCGCCTCACTTCTTGTCACCGGCGCACTTGCAAGAGCTGCACGGACCATGTACACTGCTGCTGCACCGTGCACAAAGACGGAGGAAACGAGGCACATGCATAAAGCATAGGTGGTTGCTGACGCTTGATGAAGATCCTGCGAAACCCTTCCACAATGTTGTTGGGCAGTCTCAGTTGATGAAATCTGAAATGCGAAGCCATGCCTAGCGGGAGAAAATTGTGCGTCGACGCAAGTGCGCAGCAAGCTGTCTGAGATGGCGATGTTGATGGACAATAGATGGAGACCATCTTGGAAGAACAGTCAGGATGTTTGCTATTGTGTCGAAACACATAAAAGAATCGTCGCATTAACCGTTGAGGAATGATTCGGACGGTGGCGTATCAACCCTGCGGAGGGGACTCCCGTCGAGGACACGTGCACGGCTGAGCATCAACGGCCAGTCAGTTTACCGATGGCAGGTTGCAATATATTTCCAAAACTACCGACTAGCGGCTAGCCTCTAGAGAGTGCACTGCAAACAATCGTCGGGAAGCATCTTCATACCGTGCGCTTGATAGCGTAGACGGCAAATGCAATGAAAGCACCAATGGCTGCGATGCAGGTTGATCTAAAGAAGGCTTTTGACAACATCTCACGCTTGTTCTCTTCTTGTGTCCTAGAATACTGTGAGGTACGTGAATGAATTGTAGGCTAATGCAAAAAAATGTCAGAATGACCAGCCTTCTTTTTGGTTGCTGTAAAACACCGTGTTTTACAGTAGCTATCAGACAGAGTTGTCTGATGTCCCTTATACGTTTGCATTGTGCTGGGAGCCTCTTGGCAAAGCAATTCTATTTGAACCTACAGTGAAACCCATTTAGAACAAACCCACGTGCAGCGAATTATTGTCGATATCGAACTCGCGGAAAATTTAAATAAAAATGCACGTAAAAAGTACTTTTTATAAGGAACAACATAATGGCTATATCGAACTCCCCCCCCCCCCTGGGGAAGGCTTCCAAAAACGTGCAAACAACAGTCTTTTTGCCTGTCCCTTCCCCCCCAAAAAAAAAGTGTGAAGGAAAGGAAATTCCAAAAGCTCAACTTGCGAACAAAATTGAGCGAAGAAAAGTGATTCAGAACGGGGGAGAAAGCTAATAAAAAATACACTCTGCAGGCATGCACAGAAGAAAAAGCTTTTCATCCCAAAACGGTTTCCATGAAGAGAAGCAATTTAGAGGGGGAGATGAGCTAGAAAAACAAACTGCACGCATGCAAAAACAAAGAAAAACTTTCCAGCGCGTTGTTATAAGACGGAAGCAAAGAGATGAGAAAGAAAGAGAAGCTCTCGCCTTACAATGAACGCATCGTGGAAGCCCGTAGTAAATGGTTTTTGCTATATCGAATTACTCGCTATATCGAACTGATCGTAGCGTTTCCTGCTGTTCGTTAAAAACGGGTTTGACTGTAGTGTACAGAAGGCCAGCCTTTCAGTGCCACCTATCAAGCTGCTGCTTACGCCAATGATGCCAGCGTTTTTTTTTTGTTTTTTTTTTTCTAGAGGCCAGAAATATGGTTTGCACCTCTGCACATAAAGGGGTTCTGCAGTATGTGAGGAGCTGAAATGAATGTGAAGAAATGATAAGGGCCTGGCTGGGGCTCTGGTCGTCCAAGCCAGATTTGTTTAGGGGGGTTCTATCGACCACCTCTGCCAAACCACTTCTTAGTGGTTGACTTGGATCAAACAAAGTCGTGCAGTGGTCAAGGTGGCATGAGGCTTAACACTATAGAGAAGGATGAAAAGTCTCCTTTTTAAGGGGAAGTTTTGCGGCATTCTTTTCCTTTGTGTGACACTTGGCACAGAATGGGCCTTGCCAAAACATTGAAGTGCAAAAATTGCGGCACATTTGTGCGACCTTTGTTTAGAACTCTTCGTTTTCAAAAACATGAAGCACCAATCTTTTTGTTATCCTTACGCAAAGGTGTTTTAAGGCTCGTTGATATTGTTATTAAAATGTAAGTGCATTGGTTTAGATTATTGTCTTTTTTTTTTTAGAAAATGAAGTTCCAATGCCTGCTTGGGCGTTGGTGACTTTGTGATCATCTCTCATGACGCCTTTGCCAACACTTGGGGTGAAGACGGTGTAGAATAAATGGTGCATTTCGGGCGCTTGACCCTACATAGAATAGTTCCCTTTTTCATATCCTTAAACATGGTGTCAGGGGTGGCTACCGCCAGACTCCGTAGCATGGGAAGCAACTGGCTCTTTACCCGACGCCCAAGCGACCACAAAAAGCTCTTGTCACGGAATTTCGACGGTCAACTCGAAAGTATGCAATTATTAGGCAATGGCTTCGTTTCAATTAGTTCCCGGCAAGCCATTTACCCTCGGGCCACTTCTAACGAATGGCCCGGATGTAAGAAGCGTTCTCTTCGCTACCGCAGAGCCTTGGGGTTACAAGCAGAAGCCGAAGGCAAGCAAGTCGACACACTAATCTACTTTAAGGGCAACTCCGGCCAAAACTCGAAAGGAAATAAATTGCCGATATCGCTTTAGTGACACAAAATAGGACCCCAGCCAAAATATTACGTCGAGGGGACGCCGCATTCCCAAATAATGCCGATAATAAAAATGCGACCCGCTGCGAGCAGCTGCTTCTTAGCGGGCCGCCAGCGGGTCACCAATCGCTAAAGCGATTTGGGCCGTGACGTCATGGTTGTTCTCTTTTTTTTCCCCCGGTCCGGACGGGCGCACCCGCTGCGCGGTCGAGCAGTGTAAAGTGAGCTTTGAGTCGCTACTGTTGCTACTTCGGCTGGTGATTGGCGTGTTTAGCCGTTGCTTTTATCTGTAGCCCGTGTAGCTTCGGTATAACCTTTTGTTTATTTGTTTGTGAGGACTCCGAGGCTCGTTTTAGTGAGCAACTCGATGCGCGCGCATCGGTGTGTCAGAAGCACTCTCCCTGCGAAGTTGGTCAGCAGGTGACAGTGGGTCGTGTGCATATGGGTCAAGGCTCCAGCTATCGTCGTCTTCCATGTCTTCACTAAACAACGGGTCTGCTGAAAACCCAGTTTGGAATTTGGCACACGACCTTGATGCGGGGATTCAAAACCAAATGCTTTGTTTATCCCACACGGAGAAAAGAGGCAGAGATAAAAAAGCAACATTTGGGGGTTGTCGATATACGTCCTGCATTATATTAGTGAAAAGGATGATTCCAGCCGAACCACACTGAAGATATAAGGTTAAACATGCACTCAACATAGCAATGAACTTTGCATTACTAAGTGGCATGTCGTACACAAATGGTAAACACGATAAAAATATCCAGATCAATAAAACAGTCATTGTCAAGTGCGGTGTTGAACATAACGGATTCACGCTCCGTTGAATGGGGAATGGTGGGCATGTAGACCACAACCACTAACTAGCTCCAATCGAGGTTTTTTTTTGTAACTTTTGAGTGCGGCAAGTCTTTTCTTTGATATTTTCACAAATTAGATCCACCTTCTAGATAAACGTATCTGTGGTAAATTACAGTGTCGTAGCTTACAAATGTGTTTTTTACGCACCTGAGAGGAAAGAAACAATGAAAAACATGTATACAGCTGAAGCACACGCGTGTTCGGACGCCGCGGCCTACGCCGGAGAGCCCCAAAGCTTCGTGTCTGGGACTGTCCTTGAGCGCGAAAGCGAGAGGCCTAGAGACAAGTACGGAGGAGTGCACACACGGCGACGGCCCCCCGAGTACGGCACTGGCAGCGCGGCATAGGGCAAGACGCGACTCCGCTCCATTCATTAGGCTTATATGACCAGTACAAACAAGTACATGCACGGCGACGGCCCCCCGAGTACGGCACTGGCAGCGCGGCATAGGGCAAGACGCGACTCCGCTCCATTCATTAGGCTTATATGACCAGTACAAACAAGTACATGCACGGCGACGGCCCCCCGAGTACGGCACTGGCAGCGCGGCATAGGGCAAGACGCGACTCCGCTCCATTCATTAGGCTTATATGACCAGTACAAACAAGTACATGCACGGCGACGGCCCCCCGAGTACGGCACTGGCAGCGCGGCATAGGGCAAGACGCGACCGTCCGCTCCATTCATTAGGTCTTATATGACCAGTACAAACAAGTACAAGGCACCGGCGAATCGGCCCCCGAGTACGGCAGTGCTGGTCAGTCGCGGCAATAGGGTGCAATACGCGACGCCGCCGCGGCTAAATAATGAGGCATTGCTTAGAGGCTTATATGAAACCAGTACAAACAAGTAGCAGGCAAGGCGAACGGTCAACTCGAAAGTATGCAATTATTAGGCAATGGCTTCGTTTCAATTAGTTCCCGGCAAGCCATTTACCCTCGGGCCACTTCTAACGAATGGCCCGGATGTAAGAAGCGTTCTCTTCGGTACCGCCTTGGGGTTACAAGCAGAAGCCGAAGGCAAGCAAGTCGACACACTAATCTACTTTAAGGGCAACTCCGGCCAAAACTCGAAAGGAAATAAATTGCCGATATCGCTTTAGTGACACAAAATAGGACCCCAGCCAAAATATTACGTCAAGGGGACGCCGCATTCCCAAATAATGCCGATAATAAAAATGCGACCCGCTGCGAGCAGCTGCTTCTTAGCGGGCCGCCAGCGGGTCACCAATCGCTAAAGCGATTTGGGCCGTGACGTCATGGTTGTTCTTTTTTTTCCCCCGGTCCGGACGGGCGCACCCGCTGCGCGGTCGAGCAGTGTAAAGTGAGCTTTGAGTCGCTACTGTTGCTACTTCGGCTGGTGATTGGCGTGTTTAGCCGTTGCTTTTATCTGTAGCCCGTGTAGCTTCGGTATAACCTTTTGTTTATTTGTTTGTGAGGACTCCGAGGCTCGTTTTAGTGAGCAACTCGATGCGCGCGCATCGGTGTGTCAGAAGCACTCTCCCTGCGAAGTTGGTCAGCAGGTGACAGTGGGTCGTGTGCATATGGGTCAAGGCTCCAGCTATCGTCGTCTTCCATGTCTTCACTAAACAACGGGTCTGCTGAAAACCCAGTTTGGAATTTGGCACACGACCTTGATGCGGGGATTCAAAACCAAATGCTTTGTTTATCCCACACGGAGAAAAGAGGCAGAGATAAAAAAGCAACATTTGGGGGTTGTCGATATACGTCCTGCATTATATTAGTGAAAAGGATGATTCCAGCCGAACCACACTGAAGATATAAGGTTAAACATGCACTCAACATAGCAATGAACTTTGCATTACTAAGTGGCATGTCGTACACAAATGGTAAACACGATAAAAATATCCAGATCAATAAAACAGTCATTGTCAAGTGCGGTGTTGAACATAACGGATTCACGCTCCGTTGAATGGGGAATGGTGGGCATGTAGACCACAACCACTAACTAGCTCCAATCGAGGTTTTTTTTTGTAACTTTTGAGTGCGGCAAGTCTTTTCTTTGATATTTTCACAAATTAGATCCACCTTCTAGATAAACGTATCTGTGGTAAATTACAGTGTCGTAGCTTACAAATGTGTTTTTTACGCACCTGAGAGGAAAGAAACAATGAAAAACATGTATACAGCTGAGCACACGCGTGTTCGGACGCCGCGGCCTACGCCGGAGAGCCCCAAAGCTTCGTGTCTGGGACTGTCCTTGAGCGCGAAAGCGAGAGGCCTAGAGACAAGTACGGAGGAGTGCACACACGGCGACGGCCCCCCGAGTACGGCACTGGCAGCGCGGCATAGGGCAAGACGCGACTCCGCTCCATTCATTAGGCTTATATGACCAGTACAAACAAGTACATGCACGGCGACGGTCAACTCGAAAGTATGCAATTATTAGGCAATGGCTTCGTTTCAATTAGTTCCCGCAAGCCATTTACCCTCGGGCCACTTCTAACGAATGGCCCGGATGTAAGAAGCGTTCTCTTCGGTACCGCCTTGGGGTTACAAGCAGAAGCCGAAGGCAAGCAAGTCGACACACTAATCTACTTTAAGGGCAACTCCGGCCAAAACTCGAAAGGAAATAAATTGCCGATATCGCTTTAGTGACACAAAATAGGACCCAGCCAAAATATTACGTCAAGGGACGCCGCATCCCAAATAATGCCGATAATAAAAATGCGACCCGCTGCGAGCAGCTGCTTCTTAGCGGGCCGCCAGCGGGTCACCAATCGCTAAAGCGATTTGGGCCGTGACGTCATGGTTGTTCTTTTTTTTCCCCCGGTCCGGACGGGCGCACCCGCTGCGCGGTCGAGCAGTGTAAAGTGAGCTTTGAGTCGCTACTGTTGCTACTTCGGCTGGTGATTGGCGTGTTTAGCCGTTGCTTTTATCTGTAGCCGTGTAGCTTCGGTATAACCTTTTGTTATTTGTTTGTGAGGACTCCGAGGCTCGTTTTAGTGAGCAACTCGATGCGCGCGCATCGGTGTGTCAGAAGCACTCTCCCTGCGAAGTTGGTCAGCAGGTGACAGTGGGTCGTGTGCATATGGGTCAAGGCTCCAGCTATCGTCGTCTTCCATGTCTTCACTAAACAACGGGTCTGCTGAAAACCCAGTTTGGAATTTGGCACACGACCTTGATGCGGGGATTCAAAACCAAATGCTTTGTTTATCCCACACGGAGAAAAGAGGCAGAGATAAAAAAGCAACATTTGGGGGTTGTCGATATACATCCTGCATTATATTAGTGAAAAGGATGATTCCAGCCGAACCACACTGAAGATATAAGGTTAAACATGCACTCAACATAGCAATGAACTTTGCATTACTAAGTGGCATGTCGTACACAAATGGTAAACACGATAAAAATATCCAGATCAATAAAACAGTCATTGTCAAGTGCGGTGTTGAACATAACGGATTCACGCTCCGTTGAATGGGGAATGGTGGGCATGTAGACCACAACCACTAACTAGCTCCAATCGAGGTTTTTTTTTGTAACTTTTGAGTGCGGCAAGTCTTTTCTTTGATATTTTCACAAATTAGATCCACCTTCTAGATAAACGTATCTGTGGTAAATACAGTGTCGTAGCTTACAAATGTGTTTTTTACGCACCTGAGAGGAAAGAAACAATGAAAAACATGTATACAGCTGAGCACACGCGTGTTCGGACGCCGCGGCCTACGCCGGAGAGCCCCAAAGCTTCGTGTCTGGGACTGTCCTTGAGCGCGAAAGCGAGAGGCCTAGAGACAAGTACGGAGGAGTGCACACACGGCGACGGCCCCCTGAGTACGGCACTGGCAGCGTGGCATAGGGCAAGACGCGACTCCGCTCCATTCATTAGGCTTATATGACCAGTACAAACAAGTACATGCACGGCGACGGCCCCCTGAGTACGGCACTGGCAGCGTGGCATAGGGCAAGACGCGACTCCGCTCCATTCATTAGGCTTATATGACCAGTACAAACAAGTACATGCACGGCGACGGCCCCCCGAGTACGGCACTGGCAGCGCGGCATAGGGCAAGACGCGACTCCGCTCCATTCATTAGGCTTATATGACAGTACAAACAAGTACATGCACGGCGACGGCCCCCCGAGTACGGCACTGGCAGCGCGGCATAGGGCAAGACGCGACTCCGCTCCATTCATTAGGCTTATATGACCAGTACAACAAGTACATGCACGGCGACGGCCCCCCGAGTACGGCACTGGCAGCGCGGCATAGGGCAAGACGCGACTCCGCTCCATTCATTAGGCTTATATGACCAGTACAAACAAGTACATGCACGGCGACGGCCCCCCGAGTACGGCACTGGCAGCGCGGCATAGGGCAAGACGCGACTCCGCTCCATTCATTAGGCTTATATGACCAGTACAAACAAGATCATGCACTGGCGACGGCCCCCCGAGTACGGCACTGGCAGCGCGGCATAGGGCAAGACGCGACTCCGCTCCATTCATTAGGCTTATATGACCAGTACAAACAAGTACATGCACGGCGACGGCCCCCCGAGTACGGCACTGGCAGCGCGGCATAGGGCAAGACGCGACTCCGCTCCATTCATTAGGCTTATATGACCAGTACAAACAAGTACATGCACGGCGACGGCCCCCGAGTACGGCACTGGCAGCGCGGCATAGGGCAAGACGCGACTCCGCTCCATTCATTAGGCTTATATGACCAGTACAAACAAGTACATGCACGGCGACGGCCTCCCGAGTACGGCACTGGCAGCGCGGCATAGGGCAAGACGCGACTCCGCTCCATTCATTAGGCTTATATGACCAGTACAAACAAGTACATGCACGGCGACGGCCCCCCGAGTACGGCACTGGCAGCGCGGCATAGGGCAAGACGCGACTCCGCTCCATTCATTAGGCTTATATGACCAGTACAAACAAGTACATGCACGGCGACGGCCCCCCGAGTACGGCACTGGCAGCGCGGCATAGGGCAAGACGCGACTCCGCTCCATTCATTAGGCTTATATGACCAGTACAAACAAGTACATGCACGGCGACGGCCCCCCGAGTACGGCACTGGCAGCGCGGCATAGGGCAAGACGCGACTCCGCTCCATTCATTAGGCTTATATGACCAGTACAAACAAGTACATGCACGGCGACGGCCCCCCGAGTACGGCACTGGCAGCGCGGCATAGGGCAAGACGCGACTCCGCTCCATTCATTAGGCTTATATGACCAGTACAAACAAGTACATGCACGGCGACGGCCCCCCGAGTACGGCACTGGCAGCGCGGCATAGGGCAAGACGCGACTCCGCTCCATTCATTAGGCTTATATGACCAGTACAAACAAGTACATGCACGGCGACGGCCCCCCGAGTACGGCACTGGCAGCGCGGCATAGGGCAAGACGCGACTCCGCTCCATTCATTAGGCTTATATGACCAGCATACCTCGGCAAATTCATTCATGAACTCGCTCATTCACCTTCATTCACATTCACGGCGTGAATCTGAATGGCTCTGAATGAATTCTTGAAATTGAAAAAAAATCACGATGTGATGGTGAATGGCTTTGTGAATTGGAATGAATTCGTGATGTGATTGTAAATGACTTCGTGAATTTGAATGAATTTGTGATGTGATGGTGGATGAATTGATGTGATGGTGAATGAAGTCGTGATTTGATAGTGAATGACTTCATGAATTTGGATGAATTCGTGATGTGATGTGATTGTGAATAACTTTGTTAATTTGAATGAACTCATGATGTGTTGTGAGTGTGAATGACTTCGTGAATTGAATAGAATTCATTGTGATGTGAATAGCTCAATGAATTTGTGACGTGATGGTGAATGGCTCGTGAACACGATGAATTTGTGATGTGAGTGGCTCGTGAACTTGGTACGTTCGTGATGGGAAGTAATACCGTGAACTTAATTCTCGACGTGATAGTGAATACGGTTATGAATTCAGAATAGGCGGAAAACATTTTACGCAGGTGCTTGCTTGCTTGCTGGTTTTTTTCATCCTTCACCGCAAACGACAGGAACCCCATTTGACTTTAGCGGTTTGGGCATCAGTCTCGCTGCGTAGCCGTGCTCGACTCAGCGCGGTGGTCCTTTGTCGAGCACTTTCGCAGGAACAGCTGTTTATAAGGGAAGTGTATTACAAGTAACGTCGTTACTTGTAACACGTTAGTTCCAACACTGCTCTCACATACGAGGGGGCAGCGAGCCGGCGCCAAGGCGGCGGGCACCAACAGGCGCCGTTTCGTCTACGCGGCGCAGCCATATATCGTTTCAAAAGAGACGAAGCCGACGTCACGAGCAAGCGCACCTAATACGGCGCCGAGACCATATCGCGTGACCTGCCGGTTCCGCGCGGCGGCGCACGGAGCACATTCATGTTAAAGGGCTTTAATTCATGTGACACGATCGCAGCGCGGCACTGGCTGGATTGGCGCTCTCTCTATGTGCTTTGCGTTTCGCGCACTCGAAATACCCCACTTCCCTGACGGAGTCAGGTCCTACTTTCAAGTGGCTGACACAAAAAGGCGCCACAGTCCCATTCCGCAAGAATCGCGAACTCGTGAAGGGCTACCAGCCGTGAAGTCGAATTTAGTCAGAATGAACCTGAATGACTTCGTGGATTATGCGGAATTCATGATGTGATGGTAAATTCCGGTGAATTCGTGTTGATCGTAATGGGGAATAACTTCGTGAAGTGATGTTGAATTCGGATGAATTCCTGATGTGATGGCGAATTCGGATGAATTCGTGATGTGATGGTGAATTTGGATGAATTCATGATGTGATCGTGAATTCGGGTGACTTCATGAAGTGATGGTGAATTCGGATGAATTCGTGAAGTGATGGTGAATTCGGATGAATTCATGATGTGATGGTGAATTCCGATGAATTTGTGGTGATGGTTGGTGATGTGATGGTGAACGACTCCGTGAATTCGGAGGCGGCGGTGATGTGATGGGGATGAATTCTTGGCGCGGTTGAACGCCGTGATGTGAAGGGGATGAATTCTCGGCGGAGTTTGAAAGCTGTGATGTGAAGGGGGTGAAGTTTTGGCGCGGTTGACCGCCGGGATGTGAAGGGCCGTGACTTTGGGAGGTCGGAGTACCTTGTGACGTGAATGCGAATGAATTTGGAGACGTGATTTTGCTCGTGATGTAATGGTGAATGAAGGGGCTCTAAATGCGACATGACCGTCAACAAGTACATGCAGTACCATGTATAGAAGTAATAGTACAAATGCACGGCGACGGCCCCCCGAGTACGGCACTGGCAGCGCGGCATAGGGCAAGACGCGACTCCGCTCCATTCATTAGGCTTATATGACCAGTACAAACAAGTACACAGCGCGGCGACGGCCCCCCGTGTACGGCATGGCAGCGCGGCGTAGGCAAGAGCGGAGACGCGACTCCGCTCCATTGACTCAGCGCGCAAAATTCATCTAGGCTTATATGACCAGTACAAACAAGTACATGCACGGCGACGGCCCCCCGAGTACGGCACTGGCAGCGCGGCATAGGGCAAGACGCGACTCCGCTCCATTCATTAGGCTTATATGACCAGTACAAACAGTACATGCACGGCGACGGCCCCCCGAGTACGGCACTGGCAGCGCGGCATAGGGCAAGACGCGACTCCGCTCCATTCATTAGGCTTATATGACCAGTACAAACAAGTACATGCATGGCGACGGCCCCCCGAGTACGGCACTGGCAGCGCGGCATAGGGCAAGACGCGACTCCGCTCCATTCATTAGGCTTATATGACCAGTACAAACAAGTACATGCATGGCGACGGCCCGGGGTAAAGTTAATCAACGCCTGCCGCGCGTGCGATCGACCGCTCGTACAAACAACCGGGTTATTTTGCCGCAGAAAGTTACTTCCGCCGTTTTAGCGAAATGCTCTACCAAGAGCTCAACCACTGCTCAACCGCTGGGGCGGATCCAAGGGGGGGGCGACGGGGGCGGCCGCCCCCCCAGACCAAGTCAACCCCCTCCCCACTTCTCGGAGGGCAATTTGACATGGGTGGACCCCCCGGTGCACACGAAAGAATGGGAGAATAGCATCCTTGCAAATTTTCTGCCCCCCCCCCCCCCCAAATTGGAGTTCTGGATCCGCCCCTGCTCAACCGAAGTTATTCAAGGTATTGAATTTGGTGTGAGGGTAGTGTATTTGGGGTATGCAAAAGAAACAACAACGGTATTGATTTTGGCGTACGCCATAACCACTACCGTAGTCGAAGCGGAGGGGTAGTGAGATCGGCGTCCTACACCGGCACCGAACGAGTTCACTCTCGTTACAGTCGCTAGCTTTTGGGTATACGCACTAACTCTTGCTGCATATGCTGGATATCTACCATGCATACAGAATTCAAACGAAAGCAGCTTACCTTTTATCTTTATTAAACGGCTATCGCAACAGAGGAATGTGAAGCTTGGACCACATACTCGTTGAACAAGAACGACCATGACGTCAAGTTTGCCTAGCGGCTGATTTCCAGTGTTGCCGGGACCTCCAGCGGCTAGTTTCGGTTTTGTCGACCACGCTCCAGACAAAACTTTGAGGCGTCAATATTTTTAAGACTATGCGCAAAAATGAGAAAAAAAATTACACCTTGTAATTCAGGGGCGCTGACTGCGCTAAAAATAGTCGTAATCCCGAAATCGAAACTATGGACCGGAGTTGCCCTTTAATGGGAGTACAGGTGGAAGGCGTCTTTAATACATTCAACTTAACTCCTGCCAACGCTAAGAAGTTAGATGTGGTCTTGGCCTGTGACGAGATCTACTTCTTTCCTGGACGCAACATAATCTTTGAGAGAGCACGCTTCAACACCCTAACTCGGGGAGAAGGTGAATTTGTGGAAAATTTTGCAATGACGTTACATGCTTTATTTAGCTCATTGGTTCTCAAACTTGGTTCTGCGAGCTGGTTTCACGGTCACCCTTCACACTAATATGTATACTGTAGACGACTTAATTTTTGCGAGGACCTAATTTTCACAAATCTCACAAATCGCCTACAGTTTGCAAAAAATAGGTCCTGCGAACAATTCCTGTAAGATGTAAACAGATTGAAATCTATCTTGAGATCCCACCGTGTCGCGAAAATTAGAACCCGCGAATTATTCCAAAACTTGAGCTTAAATATTGAGCCCGCGAAAAATTAGTTGTTTACTGTATATATTTTACATTGTGCTCCAGGTTAACCCCTCTGCCTCCTTATTCTTTCTGTAGCTCTCTATTTTGTCTTATTCTGTCAGTGCAATAAACTCTCGTTCACTATCTTGATGCCTTTATTGCCCAGTATGATCAGTTGGCAACAAGGGGGCTGGTTCCTTGGGACCTTTTGTGGTTTTCTGGGGTTCCCTGGGACAAAAAAGTTTGAGAACCCTTGCTTTAGCTGATACCTGCAACTTAGGTGACCAAGAAAGAACTCATTGGAGACTGCTTCGTGGTAGGCCTGCAAGACAGGAAGGTTTCAGAAAAACTACTGCTAGACTATGTTGAACTTGCTGAAGGCACTGACACAGGACGGACACTGACTAACAACTGAATGTGTAATAAAAATTTCATACGTGCACAGTGTCTCGCACATGCACACGCTCATCTAATCGCATATCTTGCGGGGTCAATATGGAGTAAAATCGGCACTAGATAAATCCGAACGTTGGCTCGTTTAAACCAGCCACGTGACACGTAACGCTTTGTAGGAATTTGCGTGCCGTCACCGATACGCTAGTGGTTCTTTCACGGAAAGGGGGTTCCGCTCCCTTTATTGGTTCATAAAACAACACGCTCAAAGCACTCAGTCTAAACTATAAATACACGCGACATTAAACATAGATAAACACACATTATTAACACTGGACAACACATATAGAGTAACAGATAGGAACAAAGAGGGCCCCCAGGCCTAGTGTCCCCAATTACCCGAGAGCAGTTGCTCGCACTTGCCTGTTCTCGAGCCCTGCCGAGTCCTAAGAGAGCCTTTTTCCTTCGGTTCCTCGTCTTGTATTGATGGGCGAAGAGAAACGCCCTGGGGCGCCTGCAGCGCCATCCAGTGGCTAGGAGAGAAAGCGGCATGTCGGGGGCCAAATTCAAGGTCCTGATCGACCCCGCGGCGACACGGCCATGTGATTGTGTCTGAGGCGAGGCAACTGCATAGCCGCCTCGCGGCAGCGATGCCAGAGTGGTTTGATGGGCGCCCTCATGAATGCACGGTGCGCCTTAGCGTGTAAACGTATGATTAATAGCCGTGAAGGAATTGCAGTTTCCTGCTAGTCGAATGTACAGATGCAACACTGATACAGTGGTCTCGTTTGCAGGCAACTATAAGGGCCGCTTCCAACATCTCCCTCTCCAACTTTCCTCTGCTGCGTCTCGCCACCTGTGTGTTGTCCAATAAAGGGGAACAACCACAATCCTTGCGGAGTATTGGCTGAATTGAAAGCGCCGAATAAACAAGGACGAAGAAGGTGACAGAGACGAAGTGCTCTCTCAACTGAAGGTTTATTGAAACAAACATTGACTATTAATACCGTCTATGCGAGTGTTGGCTCAAAAAGAAAAACTCTTTATCTGTTAAGTGCAGTGACGGCGCACTAATAGACAGACTCTCCCCTTGCTCTCTTATGCGGAATGCCTCATCTATTTCTCGCGCTGTTTTGTTAGCGTATCTGCCCAGAACTGTTGATTTTTTTCCAATTCCGGGCCACATGGGCGCCTATCACAGTGCAACGCAAGATTTCCCGACGGGGACTGTTTCACTGACCAGGCATGTTCCCTGGCCCTCTCATTTATGCAACGCCCCGTTTGGCCCACATATGATTTCCCGCAACTCATTGGTATGTTATATACCACTGACGTTGCACACTCCACATATTGCTTAGCGTGTTTCTTTTGACACGCAGGTACAAGTAACTCGCTTGGTTACTTGTAAGGCCAAGTAACGAGTAACGGTATATTGTTACTTTTGAGGAGTAACTTGTACAACACCGTTTAAACAGCCTCGTTTAAATCCTAACCTGAATATGCACAAAAAAGAAAAGAATTACGGAACAGTATGAACACGTCAGTCCAACTCTAGAGCTTGGAATGTCCTTGAACCAGCGGACACAATACGTTGGTTGAATCTTCTAGAATCGTGTACAGACCGAATGTAAACCCAGGGGTTGCCAACACGGGAAGGCACAGAGCCCATTGTCAACTTGTGTAACTTTTGAAGCAAAGAGATCAAAAGAGGAAGGGGAATCCCAGATTCACCGGCTCTTTTTGAAGCACAGCACTGCCGTTCCTTCGAGCGCGTCAGTAGAACGACTCTTCAGCGTCGCCGGAGATCTATTCTCAAGGAAGCGGGGACCCATGAAAATTTCGAGAGGCAGGTACTGCTTAATAAAACATGAAACAAAAGCAGTTGTCTATTTGCTCGTCAAAGTAACGAGAAAAGGAACTGGATGCATTTGAGGTCAGGTAACGTGTTCTTCATGAGAATCGGTGATGAGGAGCGTATTTAGTTACTAGAGGGAAACCGTGTTTGCACACCCGATACGGCACGATGCGCCCTCCGGTACGAACAGTGCACATGGGAATCTTCTCTGGTGGCGCATGCGCACTGCATACCGGAGGGCCCACTGTACCGTATCGAATGGGAAAAAACGGTTTCCGAAAACTCTCTACTTCTCGAACGAGTAACAGGATTTAGTTACTTTTTTTTTTTTGTGGGTAACGTGTACAGGTCTGCTTCGTTCCCTTCAACATCGACATTCGATACACGAAGGAGTAACTTGGAAATTCGCGCGTGAATACTGTTCCAACAATATCACGAACAAAACTATAGTAATTGCTTCTTTAGTACTAGGACGGAGTAATATGCATAGACTATATGGTTTGCGATCAAAACCGACGGGATGACAAAACTAAATTAAGCATACTCGTGTATTTGTTCGGCTGCCCCTGTATCTGCAGCTTGACTTCTAATTACCACGTTGCGCCGCAAAATGATTTATTTCGAATAATTATTTGCTCGACGAAATTGCATTTGTAACTTGGTAATGTATGTTTAAAATTCTTGCCGCATACGATGAAATGTTTTAGCGCTGTCCGCATTCTTCTAATTAAAGGTTCTACCATTATACCGAGGCAGTTTCCCGTAAAGTGAGGTAATGAGTTACAGTAATGTCTCGTTAATATGGACCCCGTTAATATGAATACCCCGCTATATGAACACCATTTTCGGGGACAAACCGGACAAATACACGAATTTTTGTCTCGTTAATATAAACAACTCACATTATGGAGGGGGGGAACGGAGGCGTCCAAATTAACGAGACATCACTGTAATGTGGTTTAAAGTATTGTGTATATATATATATAGAAAGAGAGGGGGCAAGGCGGACCCGCCCGGGAAGTTGAAAAGGAAAACTTTCCGCCCATGTCTACGGTAGTGTAGCAATACTGCGGACGGTGGAAAGAAGGCAGGAGCCATCTTCGCGTGTCGGTGAGACACTGGCCTCGGGCATTGCATATCGAGGGCTTGTCCAGAACGATGTTGGTCGACCGACGGAGGGTTTGTCGTCTGCTCGGAGGCGGTCGTCGACG
The DNA here is from genome assembly GCA_013358835.2 of Ixodes persulcatus. Classification (NCBI taxonomy): domain Eukaryota; kingdom Metazoa; phylum Arthropoda; class Arachnida; order Ixodida; family Ixodidae; genus Ixodes; species Ixodes persulcatus. The sequence continues at coordinate 131,731 of JABSTQ010010933.1, read as the reverse complement.
GCGCTCCCAGATGGCGCCAGGGGTCCCGTCGGCCTTACTACGGCTCTGCCCTCCGTGTCTCGCGTGGGCCATGCGGCATTCCTGAGAGCGGCCGATAACCGGGAGCCATCCCGTGACGGCCATGTGACCGGGGCCTCGGGCGGCGAGAGAGGGCGGGCCCCCTCCCCTGCGCCATTGGAGCGTGCGTCCTTATCCCCGCCGGCTGCTTGTATCCCTCGCGGCAGTCGGATAAGGAAGCTGGCGCTGTCGACGTGGGCCGACGGGGCCCTGATGGCCGGATTCTGATCGGGAGCCCCGCAGCCGAGCAGCGAGTGCGTCCCGTGTGTTGTGTGTGCGTGTGGCCCCTCGGCGCGGCCATGCAGCCGTCCTACCAGCCGGCCAAGCACGCCGCCAGCTACAGGGAGCCCGGCGTCCACCGCTCCCCACGGGCCGTGTACTCGGCCAACCACTACCAGCGAAAGGTGCGCTCTCGTCCCGGCTCTAGCCTGCGGACCCGCGATCGGAGGTAGCCGCTCTTGACAGGGGCCGTCGTCGGAGGGGAGGGGCCGCCGTGCTATGCCGCCGTGCGTCACTGGGCGCCCAGCGTTGCCAACCGCGGGCCCGCGAGGTCGCCGGCACCGGCCCCGTCCCGACGCGGCCGGGCGTGAAGGCCCGCGTCCGGATGCGCCTGCCGCTCTCGTCCCGAGAGGGGGGCCGACCACCCGACGCCCCCCTGGGGGTGTCACTGGCCAATTCGGGTGTCGCGTTGGCACCGTCTGATCGCCCCGCCGATCGGAGCGCGGAGCTACGTGGCCGCGGTCGTTCGGGACCCGGGGTGTGTCGAACGACCCCCGGTTCGGGACCTCGGCCATTTTGCCAGTTACCTCGACCGCAAAAAGAAGCGTCTTCCCAAGGTTTTCCGGCGGAGGGGCGACCCCGATGCAGGGACGCGCTCTTGACCCGGCGAGACGGAGCCTGTTGGTGCGCTCCGTGCCGTCGCGATCGAGTCTTGACTTACTTGCCCACTGGCGAGCGCTAGAACGGGACAACGACGACAATCATTCCGCCCGGCGTTTGTCTTCCACCCTCTGTATCCGTCCGAAAAGATTCACTGGATGCTCGTTGGATTTTCTGGTTAATCCCCGAACCGTTTTATTGATTTGTTAGAGGTTCAGTCGGTTCACTACAAGATTTTCGTCGCCGATCTCGCAGACCTTTGCGAGGAGAGGAACCACGGTGCTGTGCGCCAACCATCGGGAACAGGAAAAACAATCGCATCGTTTCACCTAGGCCTTACGCGATGCACTTTGCTGATGGGCTCGGCGGACCTTATGCACGAGAAACACCATTCTAGTCAAATACGCGTTAGCTTTTTGTGTGTCGAAACCTGTCCACAATTGTCCTTATTATCACGGTGATCATGATTGCGTAGTCATTCGCAGTGTGGGACGGTGGTAAGCGGTGGATTATATAACCCATTTATGTACAGAAATTGAAAGTTATCCTAGAATATGATCTCTCGGAATATAATTCCAGGCAATGCAATTTTCCTATCCTAACCCCGAGTCTCTGGGAGCCTGACTGGAAACAAACGACCGGCCAACTTTTCGTTGCGTCTGTAAACGCTTTTGTCTAGAGAACAGGAATAAATGGGGGTGGATACGAGCACAGATCACGAGCGAAAACAGCATAAAAAGTTTGCGCATAATTAATACGGAGACCGTCACGATACCTCCGATAACGATATGATGCAAAGGAGTATCGTTATCGGAGTCGTCGGTACGGTCTACGAAAACCTCGCAAGATTTGGTTATCAGAGGAGGATGCTTTTGTTTTCGCGATTGGAACGTTAACGTTTTCGATAAAATGACCAAGATCTCGAATACAGGTACAAGTCCCTCAGTCCAGCGTCTAAAGGGGCGGGCAGTCAAGTACAAGTCAGCGAGAAGCGCAAACTTCTTGGATAGCGTTTTCTTTGTAACGTGAACCCGTTCTCTTTGAGCACCGGGGTACGAGGGCTCCACGTCGGCCGGTTGACGGCCGTTCTAACGGGACGCTCTTGCGTGGAATGCCGGCTGTGAAACGATGGCGGTCCGCCTCTGGGGAAGGGCCTCGGTCTACGACGGGCCTTGTCGTGCCGTGCGACGTCCTCCTCGTCGAGCCTTCGTCAACACGCGTCAGTGTTCCCAGTGTCGTCGGAAAATTGCTTTTGTCGCGTTGGCCAGAGCAGAGTTGGCTGTCTTGTGGCCCCCGTCCACACGGTCGATGGTGTCCTCGGGCGCTCCCCGTCGTACGCGTCGACTGGCCGTGTTCGGCGCTTGGCTGCCTGGTGGAATGCGGGGGACCGAGAAGTCGCTGGTCCCAATGTCGGCAGACGGGAAGCGAGACGGAGGCCGTCTCGAATGCCGTCGCTCACCAGGGTGTCGCAGATTCCTTTTTGAGGCATTCGAGAAGCCGTTTTTTTATTGGCGACCCGGGCAACCTTGAGCAATGCCCTTTTGTATAGTGTGCCGCTGGGGCAGTCAACGAGCATTGGCGGTCGTCCGTTCGCCCGAATTGCCGTTCGCGACGCCGCCAGCCCGTCGGACCGGAGGAAGACGTGTTGACACACATCCGGGTTCGTCATCTCGGGGCTCTTTCGTACCGGGAGGGCCAGTGCAGCGAAGGGATCATTGCGCCAAAACCCTGCTACATCCTGCGACATTTGACCAAAATGTGTCGCACCAAAACGTAATTGAAGTTGAATAATCCCGAAAATAGCCCGGGTGTGTCGCTAACCGGCCGGGCAGTTACGATTTGCTGATGCGAGTTTTGTTTCCATTATCGTCTCAATGATGATCGCGGTCTGGAGGCTTAGTTCGTCTCGTTGGGCGCGCTTGTCACCGCGCACTGGTGTACTGCGGAGAAGCGACAACCGCGGGGTAGGCATCGCCATTTTGCGTGTCTCGCTTCGCCGCAGCGCACCCGCGTGCTAAGGGAAAACCACTCCTCCAGAGCGAGACGCGGCACAATTGCTGAATACAGCTTTTTGGCGGTATCTTCTACAGCGAAGCTGTTTATGGCTAGGGTTCCTTGGATTTTTCGTGTGCGTGACCAAAAACTCAAAGTTGGCACCGCCGCACGCGCACGCCTTCCTCGTATAAAAGATTCCAAGTAAATAATCAAAACAAAGCGTTGACGAACGCGCGTGCAAAGATGCCATTTGTTTTAGGCTTTCGTTTTAGAACAGTTACTGCTCCAGACTCCACGCTCGCACCGCGCTCGGGCGTGCGGCGCGTGGAACACAATTTCCTGCATTCTCTTTGATACTTGGATAATTTCAAGATCAGTAGACTCTCAGGTAGATAATAAAGGTTCCTCAAAGATTTGCCGCTGTGCGACCCGGCCATGTCTACGCTCGCACGTCCCTCTCGTTGTTCCCAGCGCTTGCGTGCCTAGTTTCCTTCCGCTTTCCCGGCCTGGCGGTCCTGTCGCGCACTTTCCGCCGGGTGGCCGATCCCGTCTCGCGTGCCTAGTTTCCTTCCGCTTTCCCGGCCTGGCGGTCCTGTCGCGCACTTTCCGCCGGGTGGCCGATCCCGTCTCGCGTGCCTAGTTTCCTCCGGCTCCTCGGGGCGGGTCTGTGTCGTGTGCTAAACAGCTTCGCTGGTCATCCGCCTTCACAGAGCGGAATCGCTCATGATTTTTTTGCAATTCAAGATTTAGCAAGAATACCTCGGTATTGTAAGAAGATACATATGCATTTTTCTGTAGGTTTATCTTTTACGTAGTGATACAAGTGCCGCGCAATTTGCGTAAAATAGACCCTTTGCGAAAATCCCCAAAGGACAAATTATGGGAGTCCTCGGTACACCCCTCCCACCCCTCGCTACCACGTGACATACGCGAGCAGGCGCGGGTTGCCAAGGCAACACCGCTCGAGCCGGACGAGCGCACGGAAGCAGCAGAGGGTATCGCGTTGGCTTGCTTGCGAGGGTGCCCCGTTCTCAACCCTCCTCTTCGTTCCAGCTCCGCCGTCTGCTGCACCAACGTTTTGTCGAACCTAGTCGAATCCTGTCACCGTTGCGGTACAAAATAAGCGGATTCGGTGGCACTGCAAGACGTGAAGGTCTGTCAAGTTGTGTCCAACGGCACAACGCAGACAAGAGTCGACCCGGGTGCCACAGACACGGTACGACGCGGACGGCCGGGATGGCGGGTTGCGACGGCTGCGCAACGAGAAAGCGCGTGATCAGTACCGAGGGTTCCCGAAATCCCCTGCCGTCGTGGTGCCGTACGTATTGCAACGGCTCTATTGCGCCATAAACGAAAGTCATCTACGTCTTGCGCCCGAGTGCCATTTTTGCTGAGAATTGCGCTACACCTGCGCCAGGATCGGCTGAAAGAGAGGGAAAGAAATATTGTCCAAATATGAATTTCGCGGCTTGTTTGTTTTGTATTAGGTCCGAGCCCAGTCGGAGGCTCGTACATATACAACCGCAAGCAGGCGTACTAAAAGCGCGAATCACGGGACATTGGATTGGTCTATCCGATGAAAGAACACGTACAAGAAGATGGCGTCGCGCTTTGATGCTGCGAATCAAGCAGCCAGAGACGCTGGCCATCAACCGCTCTGGCCGATCGATGCGCTGGCTGGTTCACCGCCGACAATTTCCAGACGATGTATCGTCGACGTCAGGAACCAAGAGTCCCGAGAAAACTTTGCAAAAAAAGGAGGATTGCCGATTGCGGCTACTGCGATAAGGCAGAACCAGGGTCTTGTACTCCTGATAAGATCACTCGATTATCGTATCTGCATCGTGCCAGTTCGTTCCTTGGCTGCGCAGTACCGTGTGGCACTTGGGCAGCCCGCGTCCACCTTCACCGCCTTCCACCAGCGTGTTCGCGTCGAGCTTCACCGCTTTGCACCGGAGTGCTAGGAGCAGCGGCTGGCCTGGGGGAGCGCCTGGCTTGGCACAAATTAAGCTCAGGATGGTTACAGGTCGACCTTCTTTGTCCTAATTCAAAGTTAATCTCTTATTTAAAAAAAAAAAAGCAGAGAAAGAGAGATGCATATACCCGAATAAATACGGCAGTCACGGTAGTTCCCGTGCAGCCGTCGATCGAAAGAGCAGCCAACTTTGAGATGTAACTCTATGCCGTTAAAGATAGGTGTCATTTTTGAAGCGCGAGGGGGGGCTTTTATAATATTTTTGAGTGGTGGTTTTTGCAGTATTATGATATTAGTGTCTCGAGTTTGATAGGTTCATTAAACTTGCGGTACGCATTTTTCTTGGTAGACGCGTTAGCGGATATGCTGGTTCTTGCTGGCATTTTACGGAAATTCTATATACGGGCTAAGCAAACTACCGCCTGTAAAATGGTGAAGGGAGAGAGGATGGATCCCAGTAAAGTGTTGCACTGCGATTCACTTTTCGACCATTTTTACTACCCATCGTGAATGAAACCTAGTCTGACTTGAGCCTTATTCGAGAAGACTGTGTTCCTTTTACGCCCTATTCTTATCGCAAACGTAATAAGCAATATGCTAGAGTATCAAAGAGGAAGCCTCGATCACTATCATAAATGAACTCATTTAGTGATGCAATCAGTTTTTTCTTTCTCGAGTGATCTGCTAACAGATGTTGGCACCTGCCACAAAAGGTGAAATGCCACCTCCATCACTGTTTATGCCAACCATTTCGTTATCACTTTTATATAGGTGCGAGTAAGTTATTGGCAGGTGCAGTGGATGGAAGCTTGGCAAGTACCTTTACAAGCTCGGCGGGATAGTTTCGTACGCACGTCGTTTTTATTATCAAGTTTTACGTATAAAATGGAATTGACGTTGGAAATAAGATGGCAAGTGCTTGGTTATTTTTATCTGAATTATAAATTGCAGTTTTATTCCAACCTCTAGAGCTTGAAGGAAACATTAATTTATGCACTCGACATTATTTTATTATTTCAGTGGGATTCTGTACCTAAAATATGCATTCCCACAGCACTGTTCTTCATCTTCTTGTCAGCGTGCCCGGTGCTTCTCCACGCAACAGTTTTGTCTTTGAGGGAATCGCTCTCCAATCGATGCTAACAAAGGGCTGCATGCAAGTGAGAAGGTAAACTAGACATTGCACTTGGACAGGCCGACACATTCATATTAACATTGATATCTTTGCGGTGGTATGAATACAAATGAATTGCGCGCTCATGCTCCGAGAGCTGCTCCAAAGTGACTCGGACCAGTCGCATCACTGCCAGTGTATTCTTGTCTCTGGTGGCGAAGAGAGCGCGGGAGCCCTTGAAGCGTTTCCATTGGCTCGGATTTCCGAGATGGTGCGCCCTCGAGCGCAGAGTCTGGGAAGGAGGTCACGTGGTTTCCGTGATTGGAGGGGGTGCCGCCGTCCATTCCCACGGCTGCGGCCGACCAACCGTCGTTTTTTCTCTCCGTGGGTCCTGCGCCGGGACGTCTGTCGAGCGTCGCTACTTCGTCATGGTTTCGCAGTCTCGGGAAAGGAAGCGCTGCGGCCAGCGCACCTTGCCCATTTTTGGCTACACTGTAAACGGTAGTAAGTGCAATAAAAGTTTTTTAGTCCTTCAGTTGGCTTTTCATGGAAACGATATACTCTATAAATATTGCACCCTTTTTGTCCGTCAGGCGGTTTCATCTCGTTTCTGCGCGTGCGTATAACAGGTTAAAAGTTAATGTGGAACCTTATCGACCTCTGACCTGGTTCGGGACATCCCTCGTTGCGCCCAGGTGGCCCAGCTCTGACGGGCGCGTGCACTCGTTCCCCAAGTCTCGCGTCGCCAGGACTCAAGGTCGCCGAGATGGGTCCTTAAAGGCCAACTCCGCTCAATTCCAAAGATTTTGGGATAATGAGTGATTTCGAATTAAAAAGCCCTAATAAAAGACACTACGTCGTTTGCTTCGCGAAAAATGGGACATATATTGTTAAATCTAATTTTAAACACGAGCGGAAATCGAAACCGAAACTTCGACTCCGTCCGGCAACATTGGCCTCGGGCCGCCAAGTACATGGCCATCACGTGGTACGAGATCCTCGGCCCAACGACGGGCGGGATGGGGGCGGGCGTGTGGTAGGCGCGAGTGTCGTGTGCACCGCACTCTTCGCCATGTTTTGGTCTGCGCAACTGCGGCATAAGTCTGCGTACGTGGTGTCCGTAGTGTGGACGAAACTCCGACAGACAATAACCACAAACGGTGAGACGACGACGGTGGTTGTGACGCGGAAGACGGCGGTAACGGCGGGACCACGGCGGGCGGCCGGACGGCTCCCAAGAACGCCAATCACGTGAACACCGCTGAGCACCGAGAGGCAACGTTGCTGACGTCATGCGCTGCGCTCGCCCGGAGAAGTAAAAACAAGCAAAAGGGGGCCATGAGGATGACGTTTAGCTCAATGTTGGCTCCGCTCATGCCGTAGCCTTGACTGCGCTGTTGGTTGCGCCTGAATTCGCCCGCTCGAGTCAGCCGATTTCGGCAACTTGGCGAGTTGCAAAGTTTGCAGGAAGGACCGTTTAAGAAACATTTAGACAGAACTGCGTCGTAATATTTGACGTGTGGTCTTCCTAGGCGATACTGAAGAGGACTGCATTATTTTTTCAAAACCAAACATGAAGCGGAGTTGCCCTTTAAAGGGGCCCTGCAAGGACTTTTTACTGGTTTTTAATTTGCACCGAACCTGAGCGCACTGAACGTAGTAACTTAGTGAAACTTCTTTTCTCGAAATTCGCTTTATTTTAAAAGTTATAGGCAAATTAAGATTACAAAAACAAGCAAAAAATAACCTCCCTCATGACGTCCTTGGTTGCTTGAGTGGCCGTGAACTAGAGGAGGGGTAGTGGGCTCATCGCAAGCGCTCACGGCTGCGGCACTCCGTGTCGACGGCGCGAGAGGGCGCCACTAAAGCATGTTTTGGATAGGTTGTATGCAGCGTGCAGCCGGAGCGGCTCTCATTGCATTTGCTGCGCGATTAAACACTAATTCGGCATGACACTTCATTGGCCACAAACGACAGCAAACACGGGGTAAAGATCAGTTCAGAATGGGAGCCACTTCGCGCTGCCATACCGCGAAACGGCCAAGCCCCAAGACAAAGCTTCTCTCCGAAAGCCTTCGGAACGCTCGGAGCCGGTCGGATCATCCTGTCCATACGACCTCAGCGCCGCCGCGTACATCCGGGACCTTTCCGTGTCGGCGCCTGATCCCACTACACCTTTCTAGTATGCGCCGCCTTTTCCACCGCTTGGTGGCGGGTATGTCGACGGGTCATTTCTTGTTTCCGTACTTTATAAACTGCATTCGTTTCTTTTCTGATCTAAAATACTGAACAAAAACTACTTTTATAGATAATTGAAACGGTTCGCGCCACTTATATTTTGTATTTCGACTAAAAAGAAGCTTTTAGGGGCTCTGACCACTAGTAAGCCCAGGACCAAAGACGTCACAATTTGCGCGCTTTAGGTACCGCGGGTCGCCCTCGTCGGTGGAGGAGGCTTCCGCGTCGTCCGGTTAAAATATGACGCACTGATATTTCGTTACTCTCTCCGTGCCCGCTGGCTTGCCCATACTTCAAGAGACGTGGAAACCGCAAAAAAGGTAGACGCTGAAATATGATTGCAGGGCCCCTTTCAGGCGAGCTCATTCAGTACACTCTCTACTCGGAGATGTGGTAATGAAGAGAAAGTAATTACGGCTCTGTATTATTGCACCGAGTAGCTCCGGACTTTTTTGGTTTGAGCTGTAGTTTGGCTATTGGCTTGATCGACAAGTATTTGCTACAGCTAAGCTCAATTCGTATGCGGATCGCGGTTGGGCTGATGGGTCTATCCACGTCTCTTTCCCTGTTTTACTCGTGTGTACGCACAAGCCAACACTTTGGAGCGAAATCAGTGCCAGAGCCAGCGCACCAGCCGAGCGATTTAACGTTGGATACATTAATAGTAATAATTTTTATTGGCCAGGGAGAGCCGCGGCACCGCAGAAAAGCCCGTACCATGGAGGCCCGCGGTGCCGCGTCTAGATGATGGCGATTATGTGACGATATAATACGTAGAAAAGATGAAGACTACGGATTCTGACGGTTGCAAAAACCGCTGCCCGAGTTTCGGAAGTTCGGGGGCAGGCGAATTAGCCAGCGGGGGACCTTGCAGGCTGGTCGATGAAGGTTTCGGGTGGAGTCTGGTCGGTCTGCTGGTGCTCACTTCGGTGAAGGCAGCGGAAGGCGGTTCAGTCGAAGGCTGCCGTCCCATTCCAGAGCCCTCTTGCGGAGCTCTGGAGAAGCTGCGCTACTCACCCCAAAATAAACAACAAACGAGCGTTTAGCGGCCTAATCGTGCAGCTTCGAGATATATGGCCAGATAATTAGGGCGCCAACGAGACTCGGGTGAACGTGGGACGACACTCGAGTCTCGCTTTGAAACTGCAGTGTCGTAATGGCGTTTCTGTTGGTGTGTTTTGGCCCGCAAATCCATTCCATCGCGCCGGCTGCACCGTATATTTGCGCTTTTAGCCCGCGTGTCTCCTAACTCCGGTTTCGTTCTCTCTTGGGTCCTGTCTTTGTGCCCGCCATTGTGCGGGCCTTCCTTCCAACGGAGGGCCAATTTCGGAAGCATCTGTTACGGCGATTTTCGCTTTTTCAAGTCAAGAGCGCGCTGCGAATATCTGATTCGCTCGAGAGGGCTGCGCGAGCGAACCTTCCGTCGCAGCCCCCAGGTGCCGTCCAGTTGTCCGTAAAATCCAGTTCCCGGAAAGGTCCGACGAAAATGGAGTGCCTGCCGAACAACGAATAAAGTCCCCCTCGGAGCTCCTTGGAGCCGTCGTGGGACTTGTTGGAGCGGGTGATAGGGGCGTGGTTCGGGCTTTGCGTTCCTTTCGGAGCCCAACTTGCAGGGACCGCGGAACGGGACTCCAGGAGTGGTGCGAGCGCTCAGCTGGATCACTCGCCTGCCTTTTATCGCGCAGAGAGTGCGATCACGTGGGGCAAGAGCGAACGTTCATTGGTCCAGGGAACTTCCCCCGCCCTACCACCTTAGCGGTCGCCGCACAGATTAGGCAGTGCCTCCAAAACGGTGAAAACCAGTTCCCCTTACGATTTGAAGATGGGTCGTTGCATTAACCTTTGCGTATATTAATCAAATACTGCGCCCGATAATTCGTAAATAAAATCAAGAGCGAAACTATCTTTTATTCTCGACTGTCTCTACTTCCCTTGAAATGGTCGCATATAAAACGCCCAAATGTCTACTAAAATCTGGTGCCAAAAAGAGAGGCCGTTCCCCGGGTCTTTCTCTCTCAAACTTAACGAGTTCCCGCTCCAGTTCCACCGACGCAAAACGGCGGCGTTCCTCCTAAAAAGGACGCGTTCCAGGAACATAGTTCCGTGGAAAGTCGTTCCGTACAACAGTGCGAGAAAAAACGTCCGAATGAGATTCGTACGGATAGTGAACCTATTTCGTAGCCTCCCGCGGGGAGAAAAGAGCGTTGCTTGTCTGGAGTTCAATTATTTAACTAAAACGTATTCCTTAATTATTATTATTTTTTACTTTGATTTTGGGTTATTTCTAGAAAGTGGGGAAGGGGCGATCGGGAGAGGATATTCGCTCTTGGGATGCAGGAAAGTGTCACCGCCTTCCTGTCTTGGTTCGCCCCTTGCGAGATGCCCGGAAGGGGTTCCTGCCAAGGGGCCTGGACAGTGGAGCGTAATTTTGAGCGATGCGTTGCTTCATAGAAAGGCATAGTTTCGACTAGAAACTTGATGGCCCTGATCAAAGAGCCGTAAGTAAGTACGTTAAACCAGGGTGGAGGGAATCAAGATGATTTAAATCGTGGGTTAAATTTCCCCGGTTTTACTAGGGTAATATAAATACAACTTCTGCCGTAAAAATAAGGCGGGAAATATTTTTAATTGCAGTTTTAGTTATTTTCAATGAAGCAATTATCGAGTGATCCATGTTTTGGTCGGGTGGCGATGAGGAAAAAGCGACGCTCTTCTGATCGGAGCGTGGAGGCTTAGCCCCGCCGTGTCCTCTCGCGAGCTAAACAGATACAGACTGATCGCGTCCAGGGTTGATTCGGCGAGTCTCTCTCCGAGAGACTCGCCAAAAGAGCTTGACGACCGACTTGTCGGACGTCAAGCTCTTTTGCGGAGGCCCAACGGCTTTTTCCCGTCCAAAGTGGGCGTTGAATTTTAGACATCCGTTATTCTGGAGTTGTCTTGGAATGCTGGACGAAAGCGTCGCGGGAGGTGCGACCGACAGCACATGCCCGCGCGGTTCCTCGATGGCGGGCCGGCAGTCGAGGCTCGTCCGTTTTACGACCCGGCGAGGAAGCTTCGGTGTTTGCTGCCCGCATGCACACAGCGGCCGCTGCATACCGTTCCAGCTACCGTTGTCGGAGGCGGACAGAAGCCCTGTTCCAAGAAAAGCGGGTCCTCCCGCTCTCCTCCACTTCGGCAGAGCGAGCGCTGGGGAGGAGGGACTCCTTTCCAGTGTTCGCCCTGCTCAAGGGGAAAGAGTACGCAACTAATCGGAGCGGTTGGCGGGAGTGTCCTCCGGGCGGCCTTGTCTTCTGGCCTGAACGCAGCGAGAACACCGCGCGTGGAAGCGCCCGATAAGTATCGCTCTGCGTCAGCGCGATCTCCTAAAACTCACCACCGATAAACCTGCGCACGCTGCTCGCGATCGGTTCAAAGGGGCTCACTAAATAAACGGCAAGAGTTAACGATCGTGCGCTGCCCTATAAAGAGGCGTTTTTTTTTTGTTTTTTTTTGTTTCAGGGATCTTTGTCAGAAGACCACTTGTCTCCCCTTGCCCGAGCCCCGACGGGCGTTTTTTCTGTCATTAGAATATATATATAAAAAAATAGCTTTTTTCTATTTTGATAAGAAGGAAGACAAGCGAAGCTGTATTATGGTGGAAATAAAGTAATGGCCGGCAGCAAGTCGGCAAGCCAGAGTGGAAAGACTCGAAAGGTTGCCGCCATCTATTGTGTCGTGTCGACATTTGTTTGCTGGCGGACACAATTCAGGGGAAACTAGCCCTTAAAGGGCCCGTGAGCGAATTTTTGGCTGGGATAAATCAATTTAGATTGGGATTTTTTAATGCACATCGTTCAGTGCCCAAAAGAAAAAAAAGGTAGAATGTCAGGCCTGACTGTCGGTACAAAATTTGAAAACACAGCGGACTATTTCGTACCTCCTTCCCTTCGTAAGCTCTCCGCCTTTTCACTGTGGTAAATCCGCGGTCCCCAAAGCGCGTCACCGGGTCCAAACGCACGTCACACGAGACCGGACCTCACTTAATCACTTCACCCCTAAGCTGACATTGTGGTGGAAGCTACGCGCTTGCCGGACCAATCAGCCGCCTCCCTTCATCACCTGACCTCATTCTCTGCGCGTGGGTATGCGCGAGAGAGCGTGATTACGTGGCAAAAGTGTGGCCGGCCCAACGAGCACGTAGCTTCCGCAGCACTGTCAGCTTCGGGGTGAACGGAGTGGGGGAAAGCAACTTTTGTCTGAATTTTGAGCGACGGGCTAATCTTCTGGGGGGGGGGGGGGGGGGGGGGGGAAATGATGGTCCGGATTGCACAAACCAGAGTCCGAGCAAGCGGGGACTCCCCCCTTGGCGCCTTCTTGAACTGTTTAGTAGAATGCGCGATTTATGAGTTGAGGAGGAAAGCTAAACAGGAAAAAGTTGGAAAAGCGTTTCATGACCGTTTTAATTAAAGACCGACGGACAACCTCGGTTCTCTGCACGGGAATCTCTTAGCGCTCCCCCTCTCCTAACGGGCAGTGGAGAGGATACAGGAAAGGAGGAAGTGGACAAAAGTGGGACGTAAATCTTTAACAACTCCGCTGTAAAAAGCGAGCTACAAGCATTGAAATAGTGGTATAGGGTGCCTTCATGTCCCGCTTGTGCGAACATGAAGGCACTCTAGAGTGGTATTGTACCGTCCTCGTTCTTGATCGTATCTCCGAACGTTACTTTTATAAAGTAGTTCATCCGAAACGTAGCTACGTGTGCAGTTGCGCATTCTTACACGTGTGACTCCTTTCACCCCTAACAAGAGTAGAAACTACGTCCTCGTTGCACCAGTCAGGCCGTACCCACGCGCGGAGAGCCGGGTCAAGCGATGACAGGGAGGCGGCTCATTGGTCCGGCGGGCACGTAGCTCCCACCATAAGTCTCAGCTTAAAGAGACGATGAAGACGATTTTAATTTCTTTTCTTAAATGTTGTTTTTAAGCTTCTGGGGAACCTAGCACGCTGCCCAATCTTTTTATCGACATTTGTGACGCGTATTTCTCTGCCTACGAAAGGACTGAAGAAACCGAAACTATCTCCATTCTCATTCTGGGCCTCCGAAAACGCAGGTGACGTAGGGAGTGACGTCAAGTGTGAATAGTCTGTATCGGTAGCATTTAGGAGATCGAGACTCTGGTTAGCGCGGTGGGTTATACAGTAGCCCGGTGGCGCGGTCGTTCCCGATATAAACACGACACCGACATCTGAAACCAAATCCAAACGTCTCCCGCGCACTGATCTCTATGACAATTGCTGGATCGCGCATCCGCTCCGCGAGTGCGGCCACCGGACGGCCACCTTGCATGCAGAATTCTTCCGTTTTGCTATCGTTGCAGAGGCCGGCGGCAGCGTGCTAAAGACACGTTTTCTACTCGTTCGTCGTCATTCGCCGAAGACTTTCTTTAAGATCCTCCGTGAGCCGTGATACTTGCCGTTGAGAACACGTGGAAATTTTTACGAAAGCGCAGTGCCGCAGGAAAGAGGCACAACTTTTCGAAAGGAAGTTTCGCCGGTCTCGCGCCGTGTTCAAAGCTTCCTTGGCACGCCGAAGTGCTGTGTCTCTGCCTTCGGACGCGTGGATACCGATCAAGAATCGACGCCGTGTGGATGTGTTTTGCGAGTGCAACGTGTGTGAAGCCGTATGTTAAAGGGATACTACAACGAAATTTCGGCGCTCATTTTTTGGTCTATATCTGTTCAAAAGAGCAGTATCACATGGAACATACCAATATCTTGTTAAAAAAGTCTCGAAAAGGAATTTTAAAACGAATTAAATGATTAGCAAAGAGCACCTGGCGGATGTCGCTAACGCCTCGTTTGTAATGCTCGTCTAGGACCTTGACAGCTAATGACGGAGGTTGTCTCGCCTCCGGCCACGACGAGAGAAGGGGGGAAGGAGGAACTCCCCTCTTCCCGAGAATCCCTTTTGTGTGTCGCAGAAGTCGCTATTGTCCCCCTACAAGATTATAGAAGATTAACCCGTCACTCAAAATTCGTACAAAAGCAGCCGCTTCGGTGGCTGGAACGACTAGGCCATCCTCTCGGCGTCAGCCTCGCCGTAGCTTTGCTCGTCTCGAGACGACCTACGTCACGATTGCGTTGGATGTCACGTGCTCTAAGCTGGGCCTTCTCCGAGCGCTTGCCAAAGTGGGCCGTTTATAACGAAAAATACAGCCACCAGGATCAAAATACAAACGGCGAGGTCGTTGGGCTCGCGGCGTGACCAAAGCTTCCTTGGCACGCCGAGTGCTGCATCTTTGTGGCTTCGCAAACTTGGATACCGATCACGAATCGATGCCGCGCCTAAGTTTTGAAGGTGTGTCGCGCGTAGATGTCTTTAGATCATTATATATATCGGCCACGGAGTTCTGCATTGTCCAACTGTTCCGGTGAGTTGCTATCAATAAAAAAAAAAGGGGGGGGGTGATCTGTACGTGCTCTTATGTACTATTAACCGTGACTATGTTCCAAATCTACTGTAATGGATCATATGGAAACCCGAATAGAGCAACGCTGTGGAACAAGGAGGGTTTTCAAAGGTACAAGACTGCGAGAATGAAAGCGCGGCCCATATGGTCGTGTGCAGTTTGTTGACCAATCACAATTAGGCGAGCCGCGCTCAAACGTCAAGTGCTGTTAAGTAGGTTGATAATGAGCCAGCACTGATCAGCGATGAGGAGCTGTTGTGCGCGGTGTACTGGAAATCGTCTAGCGACGAAAAAGAAACGTACCTTCCCCCCTCTTCCGTCGCTACTGGACGCTGGACCAAGCTCGTTTCTGGACCGCGAGAGACCGCTTCAGTAACCTCTCGCCCAGGTGTCGCACAGCCACGACGCCGCCGGATGATGTGGCCAGTCATTAGCGGCTCAGACGGCCGGTCGCAGACTGTCAATGGGATGACACACCCCCGCCCGGGGGAAGAGGGGGGGAGGGTGGAACGTGACCTTGGGTAAGGAACGGGTCGCCCGTCCATTGTATCCGATGGCTGCTTCCAGCCGTTGGCGCCGCAGGCTACAGCTCAGGAGAATTGCCCAGTAATCCGCGGGCGGCGGCTGCGGACCTGCAATCCTTTGATTAGGAAGCCTCTGACGACAGTAGTAGGCAGCTGGGTTGGTTCGTCGATTGACCGTGGCCCCTGGCCAGACGTAACAGCGCCCGTTGTCTCTCGATTCGCCAAATAACTCGCCGAATTCGGGTGTCTCAATGTCCTGTTTGGGGTGATGGCATCGTTTGTACGACCCGATGCCGACAGCAGGCGCTCGCGGGGAAGATGAGAAGAAATCGCAGAAAACAAAATGTCGCCGTAGTACAGTCAGCGCCACGACCGCGTGCAGGGACAAACTCTTTCAGGCGCTTTGGAACAAAAAGTAAGAATAAACGCTGGGAACCAAATGACGTGGTCATAGAGCGCACGTGAAGGAGGCCGAAGTAGCGTGGATGCTTTGCGGCGGACGTGTGTTGCGTCGAGGGGGGCGTCCAGCAGTTGGCGCAGCCCGCCTCGAGCGACGACAGCCGTCTGTCACGGCCCTCTCGCCAAGGCTCATGCGTCCGAGAGGTCGGCAGAAGTAACAAAACGGATACCGTGCGATGAATGGGCTGCTGCATGGGTCCAGACTTGTACACGTTACTGAAAAATAGTAAGGAATTACATATGCAATTAATTACTCGAGGCTAAATTGTAATTAATCACAATTACAATTACTCACCCACAAAAGTAAGTGACCGTCACCCCAAAAAGTAATCCCTTACTTTCGTGGAGTTACCTTCAACAATATTGTCCTTAATTATAAGAAACGAAGGGAAGTCGGTTATTCGAGTTTTTATTGTTGCCACCTGTTCCATTTATTGACCTCGAGTATTTTGAGCAACAGCTGATTCTCGAAAGTGTCGTCGGACATTTTGCGTTATTTCTTACTCAATATGTCGACTGCTACGCTGAACACAATTTGAACCGAGGCACTGGAGGGGAGCGCAAGAATTGTGCCTCACGAATGTTTTCTGCTCAGCAGTGTTCGAGGCGGGGCTTAGGCCGCACGTCCGGGAGCTCCCTGGCTCGTGACGACGACCATTCCCCGAAGAGAAGAACCCAGGGGTCCAGTGGAGGTGGGAGAATTGGTAACGTAACGAACGGTTTAATTACATGGTAGCGATACAGTCGTCAAATCCAAGAGAACAAATGGAGCTCTCACGCCCCGCCTTATATAGGGGTCCGTTTTCTCCCTCTCTCTCCGCCAGGGCAGCAGGTGCGACAGCCACGTGCTTTGCAGCTGGGTCCGTCGCGTCGCAGCTAGAAATGAGTCATAGCCAAGGTTCTCCGCAGTTAGGCCAGGCCTCTCTCCCCTTCCGGAGCGCACGAACCCACACGCACACACACACACGTCCCGTTGACGTCACGGACGCGTTGAGACACGTTTTGGGCAGCCTTCGACAGGTGGGCGTCAGTCCTGAACACGTCGGGACTCGTTTTGGGACTCGTTTTCGCAGCGTTGAAACTCGGAAGAAGGTTGCCGAAGGTTCCATTCTTAACAGCCCCTCCGGGGCCAGGGAAACCTCGAATGGCCGGTGGTACAATCGCTGGCCTGAAGAGGTGGGCTTGGAGTAGGCCTTGAGAAGACGCTGCAAGCACCAAACAAACTCCCAAACCTCTCAACGGAGGCATCAGCGGAAACGTCCCCCACAACACCACGCCACACCGCAGTCAAACGCTCGGAATTCGCCAAAGACACGCCAGACTGGATTACGGATTACCAAAATTTGGTACAATTCCGGGTATCGAGACCCCCTGTCGCCAAAAAAACTCATTTTTCCAACGAGGTCACTAAGAACAAAAGACAAAAGACAAAAACTTTTCGCAATTTGTGAGGTCATTTTGGGGTTTCAACGAAGTGCCCCCACTTAGATCCTCATTCCCGTGGATGACGAAGACCTCTGAGATCATCCCTACTAATTTTGTGATGTCAGAAAAATCTGCTCAACCCATCGGCATTGCCGTTAAATTTGCCTTTCCTTTTTCTTACGCTGAAGTCATAGTGATCGATTTTCACGTGATTTCTAGACGTGAAAATGCGGTCCTTATAGCGCCGATAAAACAATCCGCCTTTTTCATGCCCCGTCACATTGGTCCTAGCAATCTCCTGAGCTGTATCGCGAAACCCTGACACACTAGGGTCGCTCTTCTGCTCGACTCTGTCTACTCGTAGCAGAGGACCAAAGTTACGCGACGCCGGAGCTACGAGAGATCTTTCACTGATCCCCTCTTCCTCCGCCTTTTCCGCCGGCGCGTTGGGACGGCGTACGCTTCCTAGTGCTACGAGATCAGGCTGTTCTACAACCTGGTTCCTCTCATCCCGGTTTTCTGCCTCCAACTCTGGGAGTGCTTGCTCCCCGTCAGCTGCCTCTGGCTCTGGATCCCTCGTCAACAAAGGGGCGACCTGACGCGATTTGGACCTCGTACACGACTGTACTAGCCCTTTTCCCAGTTGTTGACCCCTTTCGCGCAGCAGGAAATCTGACCGGTTAGAAAACAAATAAGGATATTCCAACGGGACTGTCTGCGAGACAGCCGCCTCTGTCACTAGCTCTCCGAACGGGCCAGTTATCCTTACTCTCGCCATAGGCAGACAGACACTGTGCTTTTCGAGCAGCTGCTTGATCCAAACTACCTTTCCAGTAAAATCGGATGGCGTTACATACGACGGATGAACAACGTCCATCGTCGCTGCACTGTCACGAAGCACCCTGCACGGCTTTCCGTTTACCTGGAGCTCGTGAAGATAGGGACGAAGGAGCTTCAGGTCCTCGTCACTACCGTTCACGTACGAGAACACCACCCGCGGTTTCTTACATCTGGCCGCTGTGTGTCCCGGCTCCTGACAGTTGTAGCACAGGAACGGCTTCCTTGCCTCGAACTGCCCTGTTGGGCTTTTCCGCGCCTCGTCTCCGTTCGAGTGTTCTGCGCTCTTTTCTGGGACCTTTTGTCCTGCTTCGGGCTTCTCGGGCCCGTTTTCTCGCGAGCCGTTACCCTGTCGGAAGGTCTTGCGCTGATCGCTTCGGCCGGATTCGCTTTCCTCTCCGCTCAGCTTTCTACGCGTTGCGTACTCTTCGGCTAGCTCAGCGGCCCTTTCGACAGAGTCGACTCCCACCCTGTCCTGCACCCAGAGCTTGACTGACTGCGGAATGCTACGAAAGAACTGTTCGAGGCACACACACTCGACTACCTTGTCTCGGCTTTCGTACACTTCCTCGCTCTTCAACCATTCTATCAGGTTGGTTTTAAGCCCGTACGCGAATTCCGAGTAGCCCTCGCTGCTCTTTTTGGATGCGTTTCTAAACCTTTGACGGAACGCCTCGGCAGAAAGGCGGTACCGCTTCAAAAGGCTGGACTTCACCTTGTCGTAGTCGTCCGCGTCTCCAGCACTAAGGCGCGCGACAACCTCTGCAGCCTCACAGGGCAACAGAGTCAAAAGCCGTTGCGGCCACGTTTCTGGGGCGAAGCTCAACTTCTCACATGTCCTCTCAAAGTTAACTACGAATAGGCCCACGTCTTCCCCAACTTTAAACGGCTGCATGAGCTTCTTCATTTGATACGACTCGGTCTCACTTGCTCGTACTGGAGCCCCAACTCTACTGTTCTGCGAGTTTAATCGCTGTTGTTCAATTTCGAGCTCTAGCCTTTTCAGCGCTCGCTCCTGGTCTCGTTCCTCTCTAGCTGCAGCCTGTTCCTCTTTCGCTGCAGCCTGTTCTCGTTCCTCTCTAGCTGCAGCCTGTTCCTCTTTCGCTGCAGCCTGTTCTCGCTCTCGTTCCTCTTTTGCTGCAGCTTCACTCTTAGCGTTCTGAAGCAGTTCCCACGTATTTTTAATTTCCTCTGCTTCCGCGCTCTCTGAAATCGCTTTACTGATCTCAGATTTCTTCATCTTTTGCTCCACCTCCACACCCAATTCTTCACATAAACAGAGTAAATCTGTTCTCAGTAACCTCATCAGATCCATGATCGCTGCTCTTTAGCTTTGGCTTTGCAATAAAACTTGTCGCAAGGTTGTACACAAACCTAGCGCACGAGTCAAACACTAAGGATTCCCAGCAGTTCAAAATTAATTACCCATAATCTGAAGCCTGGCGAATCTCAAAGCAAAGTCCAAACGCTCACCCGCAGATGTAGCACGATGTCGCATGGTCCGATCCCAACCGCTGCCAACCAGTTGTTCGAGGCGGGGCTTAGGCCGCACGTCCGGGAGCTCCCTGGCTCGTGACGACGACCATTCCCCGAAGAGAAGAACCCAGGGGTCCAGTGGAGGTGGGAGAATTGGTAACGTAACGAACGGTTTAATTACATGGTAGCGATACAGTCGTCAAATCCAAGAGAACAAATGGAGCTCTCACGCCCCGCCTTATATAGGGGTCCGTTTTCTCCCTCTCTCTCCGCCAGGGCAGCAGGTGCGACAGCCACGTGCTTTGCAGCTGGGTCCGTCGCGTCGCAGCTAGAAATGAGTCATAGCCAAGGTTCTCCGCAGTTAGGCCAGGCCTCTCTCCCCTTCCGGAGCGCACGAACCCACACGCACACACACACACGTCCCGTTGACGTCACGGACGCGTTGAGACACGTTTTGGGCAGCCTTCGACAGGTGGGCGTCAGTCCTGAACACGTCGGGACTCGTTTTGGGACTCGTTTTGGCAGCGTTGAAACTCGGAAGAAGGTTGCCGAAGGTTCCATTCTTAACAGCAGTGAGCTTCTTCAGCGAAGCAATGGAAGTACTATTTACCTCGAAGATAGAGCAAAGCTTCGTCGCTGCAGCCGTTGCCTGATATTCGAGAGTTTTAGTAGATCGTTCCGATACCCCCGATAACGAGACTTGATAACGATATGGTGCATGTGTAATGGCGGCGGTGGAGTATCGGGTATCGTTGTCGGAGTCATCGGAACAATCTCGCGAAGCTGTAGAAGTCATACAACGAGCCAAAACTGGAATAAGAATTCATTTATGTACATCTTACGATGCCGGCATATATTGCCAGACAATAGCAAAACATAGTTGGTAACAGCAAGGTGATAATTAAATAATAAATAAGGTTTGGATCCATATTTATCTTCCTTTGGTTCTGAATAAGACGAGCCTCGGTTGAGACATTGGTGAACAAGAAAAAGTTTCCAATATAACTTATTGGAAAAAGAAAAACCAGGACTCTCATAATAACAATTAATGAGAACGTCGGTTAAAACGAGGGAATGTAAACGCACGTTTGCCGTGTGTACCTTTCTCGGTGACGTTCAAAAACGCACGGAGCAGAGACCGACTGCAGTTTACTCGGGTGTTCTCCAGATAGACGTCCGCTGAGCGCTGATGCCACGGGCAGCTTAGGGCAGAGTACGAAGTAAGCTGCGCTATGACCCCACTCCCGAGTTTCACTCTCTCCTCAAGCCCAGAATATCGAATCTACCTCAGCCACCATTACGTTTTATTTGTAAAAATATCCGCTTCAGATAAGATGCGCCCTGCTGTAATAAAAACAGAAAGAAGAAAAAAGGAAGACTATTACCATTTTCCAAGTGCTCGCAAAAAGCTGACTCGCAACAAAGGTGACTGAGATGCAGATAACCTGGCTGGAATTCACAAACAAAGTGGGCCAACCCTAGAAGTTGGACTACAAAAAAAGTAAATATAAACGAGGGAAGAACAGAAAAGTCGAGGACGGACAAGACGTTTCCCGTCTTGTCCGTCCTCGTCTTTTATTTATATTTTACCCTACCAGCACGCTCTTCATTCCAAGTACAAAAAGTAAGTAGCTTTTAAAACAGGGTCAAATAAGGTCAAAGAAGTAGAACGAAATACATCGGATTTTTTTACATTGTTTCTAGGGTCTAAAGAAAAAAGTATCAGGGGCCTGGTGTTGCAGAAAACGGCTTTGGGGAACTGAAGAGTGCCAAGCCTCCCTTTGTGCTGGTCAATTCGCGTGACAGTGTCACTGCGGTCGACTTTAGCGAAATAAAAACATCCTTTTCTTTAGAAGTGTGTGTGTAGGGGGGGGGGGGGGGGAAGGGGGGTTTGTTCCTAAAAAAAAATATAACGGATTACAACGAATCCGTTACGTAAAAAAATGTAAGGGAATTACTTTAAAATTACTCTAGCAAATATGTAATTATTCCGTTGCTAAATTACTGATAAATGTAAGGGATTACAAGTAATTTCTTTACTTGTAACGCATTACGTACAAGTCTGCATGGGCGATACTCCGTTCACCCTTAAAGGGACACTGGCACCCCCCCCCCCCCTCCCCCAAACATTTTGTTTAATTTTTGCGAGGCGATTTATAATGATGTTAAAAAAAATAAAGTAAATAAGAAAAAACGCAGCTGCGGAGAAGACCAAATTCATGGTGTTCGGCCACGGCTGGGAAGATGTTACACCAGACCTCACCTTCGATGGAGACAAGATTAACGATTCTTGGAATTCAACTCAACTCCAGCCTTAACCCCACAACATGGATCAGAAAGATTACGAGCACGTGGAAACAAGGGCTATCGATAATTCCAAGAGTAGCAAGCAAGCTCGGAGGAATCGGAGAGCGTATTGCCCGAACCATCGTACAAGCGGCACTCATATCTAAGGTGCTGTATGGGTTGCGGTTCTACAGAAGAAACACATGGCAAAATTGGAAACCCTCCTAAACGAGGCACGAAGCTGCATTTCGGGCCTCCCGAGGAACACCAAGCCAGAAAAGCTCCACGAGTGTGTTCCCTTCCCAAGTTTTGCGGAAATGGCGGAACAACAGGAAGAGATACAAATCCCCAAGCTTAAGCATACAAAACAAGGACGCTGCATTGGCGAGCTACTAGATAGAGACTACGAAGATGAAGGAGGGATCCCGGATTACCCTGGGAACGAATTGTTGTGACCGAGCCCAAGCCCATACCTCAAAAAATGGGTAAAGGTAACGAGGAAAGAAGAAAAAGAAAAGCTGAACAACACGAACCAGAAGTTCAAGTACTTCTCGACGATCCCAACATCACAGTATGCTATACCGATGCGGCCCACTCAGATGAAGGAACAGCAATAGCATGGCATGTCCCTAGAGAGGAAATTACGAAAACGGAAACCGTTACCTGCGGCACAGCGAAAGAAGCAGAAGCCAGGGCCATTGCATCTGCGCTACAAAACATAGGAGAATCGATTCCGAGCAACTCAAAGAGAATAGTCTTCACAGACTCCCAGGACGTCATCGGAGCATGCAAAACGCATCTTGAAACAAGCGCTGTGATGAAAGACGTCCTAGTAACAGCCATTCAACTCGAAGAACGTTAAGACCTCCATAAGGTGGATTCCCGGACATGAAGGGATTAAGGGAAATGAGATCGTCAACGCTGCAGCCAGGGAGCTTCATCGTTCAAACCTCTGCTGCAGTGGCCTGACGACTTCCCACCCTTCGCTCGGTAAAAACACCGGAGAACAGGAAAACCCTAGGCCTGGCATCTATGACCCGATAAGAGCTATCGACGTCGCCAAGAATGCGATAAAGAAAAGGCTAGCACACAAGAAGAAAGAGTACGGAATGCCATCAGAATTCAAAAGGTACGAAACGGTTCGTCTAAGAAGGCTTCAAGCAGGATCAGCGATCACTCCGTCAGTCCTCAAGAGATGGGAAGACAAGAAGAAAGCTCGCCAAAATCCAGATTTTGTTCCGGAGCCGTACCAGTGCAAATACTGTAAGGAACACACTCCTGCCGACATCCAACACCTCATGTGGGAGTGCAAACACCACGATGAGGCAAGACACGCAACACTCGACCAACTCAAACCACAAGACCGACCACCCACGCTTAAAGATTGGCTCAACCCGGTCGGGGAGACTGCGAGAAGAAAAATCATCCTGGGCAGTGTCCTCACCTACCTAGAGAAGACCGGCCTGGGAGACGACATATAATTAAATTCTACCCCGACAGCCCCCACCCCCTGCCCCCTCTGGCCCTACCTTAGCGTAACTGCCAGTTGTATCATTGCCCAATAAACGTTTCTCATACATACATCTAAATTGAAACCGAAACTGGACGGGGGAGGAAGAAAAAAAATAAGGGAGAAAGTTACCAGAAGTCACGTGGCCATGCAACTTTTTTTTATTTTTTCAATTAACGTATTTGTAGTTCTTTAGAAGCCACAAAAATTAGTATAATATTTATTGTCTAATTTTAGTATTTAGTGCGTGCCTTGGGTGACCCAGGACTTTGATTATCTTTGGTGGTTGTGTCTAAACCCTCGAAAACGGCACGTGAGCACGGAGAAGAGAGTTTTCGGCCGGAAAGGAATCGAATTTCGAGCCACGATTTGTTTTCCGGGGGACTCTCGTATGTCGTGTACAAATAAAAACCCCGGCAAGCATGAATGCCCTGTCAGGGTTTCTTTAAAGGGAAGCTGAAACGCTTCTTTCAAAAAATGAGATGTTGATTCTAGCGTAGTTTGATCCCGTGAATCGGAATGTTTGTTTTCCCCGAAGACGTAACTAAACGCGAGGAAAACCTACGACCAGTCGTGACGTCATAAGAGGATGCTTCGGCCGCCAAGCGCGTGTCGCTCGAGGGCCGCAGGTGCAATCGCAAGCTACTGGCACCAGTCGTGACGTCTTTTTTTTGTTCTTTTTTTTTAAGTAGCGAGAGTGCGCTCGCACAGCTTTGAGATGCGCGAGAGAGGAGATACTGAGAATTGCTGTTGTGACGTCACGTTCCGAGAAGGAGGGCCTTTGGCGGTACTTTGAAAATTACTTTCTGCAGCCTCCATCTCCAAATGTTGTCCTCCATGTCCAAATGTCGTCCCCTTTTTTCTTCTCCTATTGTCCTACGTCTCGGGTTTTACAATGTTGAGATGTTTTAAATATATATTTTGGAGGTCAAGCGACGATTTTACTGTGTTTCCTCAAATACAAAACCGCTTCAGCTTCCCTTTAAGCTGAGAGTAGAAGCAGCTTCGCCTTCAGCGCGAGCTTTCTGCCCTCGCTAACGCAAGTGTGAACGCGCAGGCACGCGCTACCAAAGCAGTGCGGCGAGCTCGCGCTGAAGGCGGAGCTTCTCGTCGCAGCCTCAAGGGGTACGGATGAGCTGAGCGCGAGATGTCTACCCGTCGCTTCAAAGTCGGCCAGCGAGAAGCCCAATGCGTATCTCGCTCGTGACGTCCATAGTTCCTGCACGGCCGAGGGTACTCTAGTTGCGAGCCTCGCCGCTTGGTGGCGTAAACGCTTGACAGTGCCGTCTAGCGGTATTTCATAGCTTGCCCTGTGACGTCATTCGCGGCCATGCTGGTATTTTATGTGCCACAGTTTCCCATCCCGGTAGTACGTGGCTCGAGGGACCCAGTGAGTAGAAATAAGCATCAGTTATGTGAACCTGGCGTCGCTCCGATCGGCCCGAAGAGTGACCGCGGTCGGGACCCCCGACGCGACCGTCCCGTGCGTGGCAGCTAGGGCAAGCACCCTGGGGGCACGAAGTCGTGCTGCGCAGATTACCGGACGGGGGGCTAATGGACGCCCCCCGGCGCATCCCCCCCCCCCCCGCGGGGACGGGGGCGTGGTCCCCGTTGGGCCGCGCGCACTCTCGCAGTCTCCTTTGGACGTTTCTCTACTGCTCGGGCTTTCGGCGTCCCTCCCGCGACCAGGCGGTACGTGACGTCATCGTCCCGCGAAGGCAATGGCCGCCCACGTGACGTCGGTGCAGACCATCAGCCGAAGACGAGTGTGCGGCGACTCTGCCGTTCGTCGCCTGACTGGCAGCAGCATTCGCTGTGCACCGCAGCTTGCGACTCCACCATAACCGACCCTCGGGTTCCTCTCATTCCGTTCACTTGGTCATTATCATACCGGGTCAGGAGATTCTATAGCCTTGGCCTTTGTGGAGGCTCGTCAACGGCAGCAATGGCGGCTGGAATATGCTGCGCCTCTGGCGAAATGTATCGTCGCAACGTAACTTTGCAAAGGGCGAGAGATACGGTCCCTAGGAGACAATGCTTTTTCTTATATAAGAACTAATGGAAATATGTTTTTGTATATGGTCCGCTCGCGAAGCAGGGTACGGTCTTCCCTTTTGATCCTCCGAGTATTGCGGGAAGGAACCGTCGCTCTTGTAGGAGACGCGGCAGCGTGTGGCCTTGGTCAACTTTGGCATGGCCGTGGCGGCGCCGACATCACGTCTCTCCCTCGAAAGCGAGCGTGCCGTGCTGGCCCCGCAAACGCTTTTTTTGGGGGGTTACGTTTGTGCGTGGGAACGCTCGTCCCTGATGCATGTTCGGCCAATCGACGTTTTTCCAAATTGCCCAAGCACGAAGAATGCTGGGAACGTACTGCGCACGCGCTCGCCTTATCTGTATAAAAGGTTCGAACCAAGCGGAGAATTTTTAGAATGAGGAGAAGGAGAGAGGGGCTCCCCCCCCCCAAAAAAAAAAAAAACAACAAAAAAACAAGGTGGCGATGTAGTTGGTTCATAAGGACAAAAGGGCGCTAAGAACACAAAGTAAAAGTGTCCCCAGGAGTCAGCCCTCTGTGCACTTCTTTTACTTTGTTCCCGTGTTGTTGTTTTTATCTTATATTTATTGCGCGTTGTTCGCCTTTTTCTTTCCATAACGGCCTGGGTTGTTCGGGGGATCCAAAATAAGACGTTGAAGAAGGCGCGCCAAGTGCCACTTCCTTGTGCATTCGAACCGTCGCTGCTACAGACGCGCAGCGCGTGTAACAGTGTAACTATACACTCGCGCACGCCCCTTGGTGCTTGGGTGGTTTAGCAAAAGGTCTGGAATTGCCGGCAAGAGGACATTGTGCCATTTAGCTACTCTCTTGGTGGCTGAATAACTTAATGGAAACATGTCAGTTTGCATATGTAATCCCGTGCGAATTTTTTTTTTCTTTTTCAAAAAGGGTTAAACGTGTTTGCAAAAAAAAAAAATATATATATATATATATATATATATATATATATATATATTTCACAAAAAGTATGATGTATTCATAAAACTCGCATAAAACCAAAATATTAGTAAAGCGGGACTATGCGGCTATGTCCCTTCCCTTCGAATACTTTTAAACGAAATTAATGTTGTAAGGCAATTAAAATAACGAGAAACTTTGCGAGCCTGTTACAACGTGTATTGCACATTTGCTTGACAACGAGGTCTTTTTGCTTTTTTTTTTTCCCTCGGCAAAATGTTAGTCAAGTGATATGTTTGTAAGTGTGTTCATCTAAACTTCGGTTCACAAAGAGCAAACGCCGCGTGTTCCCACAAATCGACTCTTGAAATCGCAACGCAGATCGCGATTCTGTGGTTCGAGGACTCATTGGGGAGTTTTAGAAGACCTTGTTTCCCCCTCCGCTAAGCCCCGGTGGCGGTTTCTTCGTTGCGGAGGGGGAAACACGGTCTACTAAAACTCCCTATTCTGAACGGAATGCAGCGAAAGTAAGACGATCGTTTCACGGCCCCTCGGACGGGCAAATTTCGATCGAATGTCCATTTTGGGGCAGGATTAGTACTTGCCCCGAGAAGTGGCTGATCCAGCGGCAGCAGGGATTGAACTGCGACCGGTGTTTGGCACGGTGGCGTCCCTCGTGGTCGCCTCGGACGGGCGTCTCGGCGTGCCACGTGGCCGCTCGCCTGCTCGGTCACGGACGCGTCGGAATGCCGGCGCGGTGACGGAATGCCGCTCTTTCTTCCGGGGCGCGGAATCCTCGACGGGGCAGCGCTCACTCAGGCATGTGCTGCCGCCGAAAGTGCCCGCGCTCCTCTCCGACCCTCGTGCCACGGGCCTCGAACTGAAATGGATCGAAAGCTTGGAGCGTCGCTGACGTTTCGACGCCTATTGCACGCTACCATCATTGTATACTGTATCAGACACAACGCGTGCGACCCAGTGACTCGGCATTTTTCGCCCCAGCGATATATAAGCTGCACTGGAAGGAACATCCTTCGTTAGCCACTCACTCGGAGCCGCAGAAAGCCAGCTGATGAAAGGTTCCAGCAGGCAGGTGGCACCCGCGTATGGTCAGTTGAAAGGGACACTGACACCCCCCAAACTTAAAATTCCCTTTTTTGTCAGGCGATTCATTATGGTGTCGGAATACTACCCAATTAATATTTTGCTAGAGAGTCACGTAGTTTTTTAATAAAGCAAAAAAAAAAAAAAAACGCAACTGTTTGAAACCGAGACCGAAACTCCCGCACCGCACGGAGAAGTGGACAGGATAGAGAGAGTGGCGGAAGTCACGTGGCTACACCCGACCGTGCGGTTCTTTTTTTTGTTGTTGTTTTCTCCGCACGTAGCAGACGAATTGCGTTCGGTCGCCGTCCGATTCCTTTGCAGTTATGTTCCGCTCGCTGTTCTGTATTTCAAGATGAGTTGTTTTGTACATTGAAGTGTTGGCAATTAGTAGTGAGTGCCCGAGTGCCGTGGTGAATTCCCGTGATCGGCTCCGAAAAGAATACTCCCAAGGTGTTGCGTGAAGAGTTGCCCCACATGCACCAGAACTCCGTTTGGGGGGGGGGGGGGGGGGATTTGTAAGGTTGCTATTCTCCCATTCTTTCGTGTGCACCGGGGGGTGCATTCATATCAAATTGCCCTCCGAGAAGGGGGGAGGGGGGGGGGGCGGCCGCCCCGTCGCCCCCCCCCCCTCCCCCCTGGATCCGCCTCTGCTCACATGTCCTGCATCTGAAAGTGGCATTGTGCGGCAGAGTGCACAAGTTTCCGAAAGATCAACGGGTCGGGATCAATGGCTGACTGCAGATCCCGTAGAACAGTTACGCGAAGCTCGGAAAGCGGACACTACCCTATTCATATGCTCCTTGCATTTCGTGGGAAGTGACTATACATTGAGTTCGCAGGTGTCAAAGAATGGAAACCCATACCATTTAGTTCAGCGACGTATCGTCCACAACTTTTTTTTTTTTCAGTGATAATTGTAAAAAAAGAAATGTAAACATCGCAAAATGCTTGACAAAAAGAAAAAAAAAAAAAAGATACACCCACACCAGGGATTGAACCCGTGCCCTCTGCGTGTAGAGCGGACGTTTTTCCACTGAGCTACTGAAGGAACTCCATCAGGCGTAGTAATGCAGCGGGTAGACTGTATGTCGGAAGTTTTGCTGCCGTTTTTCCTTCAATACATGCACTCCCCGGCCTGAAGTCGGGCAGCACCACGCATAGGCCACATTCGCACCGTCGTAAAGAAACCGTACGCGTGCGTATTCAACTCGAAGCACGCACTTCGTGCTTGACATTTGAGCGAGCGATGTCTTCAGCAACGAGAAGGGACGACGGCTCGGCGACGTCTTCGTGCAATCGGCTTGCTGGTCGGGGCAATTTCTCTTTCGAAGGAAGACAGAATTCGCCGGTACCGTGAACCACAGTTCTGAAGTAGAGGTCCAACGCCCGTCGTCCGCTGCCATCCCGCTAGTCCCACGATACGCGAAACGACGCCATGTTGAGAATTATGCAGTGAACGCACAGAATGCTTCCGGTTGTCTGTGCTACCTTTTTTTTTTTTCAATCAATGTATTTGCAACTTTTTGGAAGCCACAAAAAATGGGTTTCATATTTTTTTCTATTTTCAATATTGACTGTGTGCCTTCAATGACCCACGACTTTGATTAAATTTGGTGGTCGCGTCGAAACCTTAGAAAACGGCCCGTGACCACGGAAAAGAGAGTGAGCGAGACTCAAAACGGCCAGTTCTTGATCGGCGGTTTTCGGGCGGAAAGAAACCGAATTGCGAGCCGCAAATTCTGTTCTGGGAAGTTGGGCTCTCATATGTCACGTACAACTAAAAACTTCGGCGAGCATAAATACCCTGTCCCTTTAAGGAGTCGGAAAAGTGGTCGAAAATGAAAGTGACCGTGCGATTCGATGTCGGCTCCCGCGCGACCTTTCGGAGCTCGTGGCGCTGACACCTCGACGCTAACTCGGCTGCTTCGCCACGTTCACCTTTCCGCGCTTGCCCAGCGCTCGGAATGACCCACGGTGCGATTTTCGGACCTTTGGTGTGTCGTTGAAATATGCGAATTGTACGTTTTGTTACCATCAACTCCGCAGTCACGTCTGCCATTCCTGGTAACCGCCACCTCATCGCTCGGGTCCCGACGCCATTGCACGGAAAACATGGAAGAGCCATCCTCACTTTATTCAATGCCCGCATCGCAGTGGCATCCTTTTGACCCTGAGAATGAAGTCCTCTTCTGTGTCCAACTGCTACGACTTTGACGGTCGCGTGTCTGCATGTGCATCCGCGGTCGGAGACTCACTCTCGACGCTTTTCCAAGTCCCGCGAGTTTCCAGAAGGACGACGAGGCGGACGCCGTACGTAGTTTCGCCCGTCATTGACTAACGAAGCTTCTGCGTGCGAACATGCTGGAAAAAGTAATCTTAGTTGGAACTCAAATTTCGCAGCTACCGAGGTTTGAAGGTAATTGAGTTGCAACAACAATTACCTTTCGCCAAAATTCAGGAGTGTCAATTTGCCCAAACATTAACTAAACTTCTGGCGAAAAGTGAGGAATTTATTTTTTATCTCAAACTACTCGTTCTCATCTTGCATATAGTCCTCATCTTGCACGTTATATCGTCACACAATCGAATCGTTGTTGCAGCAAGAAATAAACCAAGTTTCGCGCATTCTTCATGCGCTGCACCAAGTAGTTCTTAGAAGATTTGCTCGTCTAAGGAAGTATGACCGACGTCCCAGGACGTCCTCGGCGTCTCTCCCCAGTACGCCGCACATTGGCTCCCCGGTGGGGCCCCTCGCGGCGCTCTCCTTTGTGTGTCGGCGGGGCTGCAACGAGGCGCTGACGAGCGAGCAAGTGGTCGGACGGTGCCCTCCGGATTTCGGGCCTCGAAGGGACGCGGTCCCGGTGGACGCCTCGCCGACCTCCGAGGGTCGCCGGATTCGCCGGGTGCCACGTTTTCGTCGTGGAGAGTTTAGTCAATGGGAGGCGCGGGCCGAGGCAGGGCGTGCACCAGACGCAGAAACGGAGCTTGACATGTTCTCTTGGCCAACCAGAAGCCGAAAAGAATCCCCTAGCGGTGGTAGCGAGAAACTGGTTGAATCGTAGGTACATGGTTTAATAAGCGCGTAAGAGTTAAATGTACTAACCCTTTATGGTTGAAAAAAGGGTGCACGTGATGTTTCGATCATGATCATGCAGAAGATGTAAAAAACGAATGCGGCGCTCGAACTCTGTTTCGCTCGGACGGCCGATTCCCGGCCCTCGGCGCCCGGTGTACGGATTCTGTCGATCGTTCCGCTAGTCGCACTCTTGCACCGCGGAGACGGAGGCAACAGCAAGAGCTTGCATTTGTGCTGCACGCTGTTCGTGCGGCGATTCAAGGTACGCCGAACGTCTTCTGAATTGCCAAAAACCTTAAAGAATGACGCAAAGAATGACGGCTGAATGGCCGAATTCATCGTCTCGACTGATCCTGAAATTGTTGTAAGGCACATGAAGTACTTCGACAAGCATTTGAAGGAGGTATGCAAACCTGTCTACACCAGCATTTTTTTATTTTTTTATTTCCCACGATGGCGAACAACCGCACGAGCTACCAAGTGATCGCCGTCGAAGTATCCGGGTATCTCCAATGAGGTGCGAGGATAGAACGCGAGCCGCGATTGAGACCAGCGCAAGACTGGCCTCGAGAGCGGAAACGCCATCATCTTACCGGAAACCGACCTGTTGGAGCTCTCGCGCACCGTCTCCGCCACCGTGCACCGGAAGTGAGACGATGTCGTTTATGGCGAATTCGCGTGGTTCTTTCTGCGCGCTCTCGAGCGCTCTTTCCAGAGCGCGCGAAATCGAGTGGTTGAAAGAGAGTGCTGTGGCCTTATCGGGCGGTTCATTCCGAGGGCGCCTCTCCCTCTCAGAGCGCTCCCTGGCACTCCGTCTGTAGCCGTCGGAGTGCGGAGTGGCGCAGGCGTCACGTGGTACTTGGACGGTGATCACGTGGTTTTGTTGACGATGGCCGGCGGTGATCTGTGGTGGTGTGCGGGGTACGGCATGACGGCGATTGATATGTGGTTCTACAAACTGCTTGTGCATTCGACGGTGCGAGGATTACAACGGACGAGACGACATTCGTTTGCGACCGTAACAGGAAAGGGTGACGCGTGAAGTATTCCCAGTGCTTTCACGAGATCGTTCATCTCACGGCGGTGAATTCGCTAAGCCTAACCGACGACGAAAAAGCTCGTAGAGCTCGCCGCTGTTTTACCGGGTTTTGTGCTCGCTTCAAGAAATTTTGAGGTTTGGTAAAAGTGCGTTCGAAGGTTTGTGTCGTAAAATAAAGGGAGAGCCGGATACAATGCACTGTGATTTGTGTCACATTGCGATGCTTGCACGATATAGACCCCTTTCGAAATACTGCCCTCTGTTGGCAGCTGTGGAATCCCTGCACAATGGCGGACTAAAACCGCAACGTCACGGCACACTTTATGCGTTTGTTTGGAGTAGAAGAAAAAAACACACCCACAGAAAAGGTGATGAGCGCAGTGACGTTGCGCTTTCCCCGCTGTTCGATTGGCTCGTCTGCTCCGTTGGCCACCGCGCTCCGAACGTTCGCTATCTCATGGAATGACTTGCACGTTCCACGACGCCAGTTTTTCCACCATTGTGCAGTGGTTCCGACCTTCTAATAATCGGCACGCGAATTTCGAAAGGGGTCTATTTCGCCGTGAGGAAAATGCGGTTTATTAGCCATTTTATATGTGCCTGCTCTGTCGTACGCATGACCGCTATCGCAGCGCGTTCACTGTCGAAAACGCGATGAGTTGACAACTGTTTCCAAGCGTTGGCTTTCGTTCCGTTCTGCAAAAATCAATTCGCATACTGCTGTTTTCTTTTTTTTTTTTTACATGCCGATGCGTAAAACAATTTACGTCCAACCGTTATTTGATCAATTTGCGAGCGTAAATTTTGCTCAATCGTCCACCGTACGCTGTAAGTTTAATGCATTACCAATGTCAAAGAAATTTTAATTCCTTGACTGGTCTGCGAATCTCGGAGCGCTCTGAAGCCAGCAGTTGTGATCGGCTGAAAAGGATCCCGAGTAGCTCTGGCGGCGAGGAAGGGGCGCTCTGCTGAATCGAGGTCAGAGGAGAGAGGCGGCCACCCGAATTCACCAGCTGGAGTGCACTCTGATCGCTGGAGCGCGCTCGAAAGACAGGCGCGTCTAACGGGCGGGGATCCAATAGCGATGTCGTCAGGCCCCCGAGCTGGAGTTGGGTTGCTTGGGCGCGTCGATGGTCGTGGCCCCTTGGCCCCTGAGCCTTGCGAGGCTCGGACCTGTCTCTCGGGAGCCCGCCGGTTTCATTTGCCCATTTCTCTTCCTTTGCCAACTGCCCGGAGTTTTTTCTTTTTTTTGCGAGACGTTGAATTTTTTTTTTTTTTTTTGTTATTACACACCAAGAATTCCGTCTCAGGGATATTTGATTCAAAATTATACGAGAGTCAGACGAAGAGGACGGACAGGACAAACATCTTTCGACTTTCAACACATTGAGGTCTTTATTGCCAGGCCGAAAAGCAACGAGCTGCCGCAGATTTGGGGAAAGGATTCGTGGCAAAGATTAGACCAGCGAGAGAGAGACGGGGGGGGGGGGGGGGGGAAGAAAGGGGGGAGAGCCAAGAAAAGAGAAAAGAGTTGAAAGTCGAAAGATGTTTGTCCTGACGAAAATAATCCCTGGAGAAGGAGAACAAGAGGGACAAAGGACAAACACAAAACTCCAAACACAGCTAGGTGACTGGTGCGCGACCGAAAAAATCCGCCTGGTCCGGGTATCGAACCCGGGACCTCTCCATTACAGGTGGAGCGCTCTACCAACTGAGCTGACCAGGGGTTAGACGTCAGTAGAGCAAACGGGTTTTATCAGCTGCCACCAGTCTAACACCAACGAGGGTGAAGCTTGCAATTTCATGGTTATGATTATAATGCAATTAAATGCATCGGTGCAAACGAATGCGGCGCTCGAACTCTGTTTCGCTCGGACGGCCGATTCCCGGCCCTCGGCGCCCGGTGTACTGATTCTGTCGATCGTTCCGCTAGTCGCACTCTTGCACCGCGGAGACGGCGGCAACAGCAAGAGCTTGCATCTGTGCTGCACGCTGTTCGTGCGGCGATTCAAGGTACGCCGAACGTCTTCTGAATTGCCAAAAACCTTAAAGAATGACGCAAAGAATGACGGCTGAATGGCCGAATTCATCGTCTCGACTGATCCTGAAATTGTTGTAAGGCACATGAAGTACTTCGACAAGCATTTGAAGGAGGTATGCAAACCTGTCTACACCAGCATTTTTTTATTTTTTTTATTTCCCACGATGACGAACAACCGCACGAGCTACCAAGTGATCGCCGTCGAAGTATCCATCTCCAATGAGGTGCGAGGATAGAACGCGAGCCGCGATTGAGACCAGCGCAAGACTGGCCTCGAGAGCGGAAACGCCATCATCTTACCGGAAACCGACCTGTTGGAGCTCTCGCGCACCGTCTCCGCCACCGTGCACCGGAAGTGAGACGATGTCGTTTATGGCGAATTCGCGTGGTTCTTTCTGCGCGCTCTCGAGCGCTCTTTCCAGAGCGCGCGAAATCGGGTGGTTGAAAGAGAGTGCTGTGGCCTGATCGGGCGGTTCATTCCGAGGGCGCCTCTCCCTCTCAGAGCGCTCCCTGGCACTCCGTCTGTAGCCGTCGGAGTGCGGAGTGGCGCAGGCGTCACGTGGTACTTGGACGGTGATCACGTGGTTTTGTTGACGATGGCCGGCGGTGATCTGTGGTGGTGTGCGGGGTACGGCATGACGGCGATTGATATGTGGTTCTACAAACTGCTTGTGCATTCGACGGTGCGAGGATTACAACGGACGAGACGACATTCGTTTGCGACCGTAACAGGAAAGGGTGACGCGTGAAGTATTCCCAGTGCTTTCACGAGATCGTTCATCTCACGGCGGTGAATTCGCTAAGCCTAACCGACGACGAAAAAGCTCGTAGAGCTCGCCGCTGTTTTACCGGGTTTTGTGGTCGCTTCAAGAAATTTTGAGGTTTGGTAAAAGTGCGTTCAAAGGTTTGTGTCGTAAAATAAAGGGAGAGCCGGATACAATGCACTGTGATTTGTGTCACATTGCGATGCTTGCACGATATTTCGCCGTGAGGAAAATGCGGTTTATTAGCCATTTTATATTTGCCTGCTCTGTCGTACGCATGACCGCTATCGCAGCGCGTTCACTGTCGAAAACGCGATGAGTTGACAACTGTTTCCAAGCGTTGGCTTTCGTTCCGTTCTGCAAAAATCAATTCGCATACTGCTGTTTTCTTTTTTTTTTTTTTTTTTTACATGCCGATGCGTAAAACAATTTACGTCCAACCGTTATTTGATCAATTTGCGAGCGTAAATTTTGCTCAATCGTCCACCGTACGCTGTAAGTTTAATGCATTACCAATGTCAAGAAATTTTCCTTCCTTGACTGGTCTGCGAATCTCGGAGCGCTCTGAAGCCAGCATTTGTGATCGGCTGAAAAGGATCCCGAGTAGCTCTGGCGGCGAGGAGGGGGCGCTCTGCTGAATCCAGGTCAGAGGAGAGAGGCGGCCACCCGAATTCACCAGCTGGAGTGCACTCTGACCGCTGGAGCGCGCTCGAAAGACAGGCGCGTCTAACGGGCGGCGATCCAATAGCGATGTCGTGAGGCCCCCGAGCTGGAGTTGGGTTGCTTGGGCGCGTCGATGGTCGTGGCCCCTTGGCCCCTGAGCCTTGCGAGGCTCGGACCTGTCTCTCGGGAGCCCGCCGGTTTCATTTGCCCATTTCTCTTCCTTTGCCAACTGCCCGGAGTTTTTCTTTTTTTGCGAGACGTTGAAATTTTTTTTTTTGTTATTACACACCAAGAATTCCGTCTCAGGGATATTTGATTCAAAATTATACGAGAGTCAGACGAAGAGGACGGACAGGACAAACATCTTTCGACTTTCAACACATTGAGGTCTTTATTGCCAGGCCGAAAAGCAACGAGCTGCCGCAGATTTGGGGAAAGGATTCGTGGCAAAGATTAGACCAGCGAGAGAGAGACGGGGGGGGGGGGGGGGGGAAGAAAGGGGGGAGAGCCAAGAAAAGAGAAAAGAGTTGAAAGTCGAAAGATGTTGGTCCTGACGAAAATAATCCCTGGAGAAGGAGAACAAGAGGGACAAAGGACAAACACAAATCTCCAAACACAGCTAGGTGACTGGTGCGCGACCGAAAAAATCCGCCTGGTCCGGGTATCGAACCGGGACCTCTCCATTACAGGTGGAGCGCTCTACCAACTGAGCTGACCAGGGGTTAGACGTCAGTAGAGCAAACGGGTTTTATCAGCTGCCACCAGTCTTAACACCAACGAGGGTGAAGCTTGCACCAGTCACCTAGCTGTGTTTGGAGATTTGTGTTTGTCCTTTGTCCCTCTTGTTCCCCTTTTCCAGGGATTATTTTCGTCATTCTTGTCCAGCTCGCTTGCACCGTTGCATTTAATTGCATTATAATCATGTTTGTCCTGTCCGTCCTCTTTGTCTGACTCTTTCGTGTAATTTTGAATCTGTTACCAACGCGCTCAATCCAAGGTTGATATTTGATTGGCCGGCGATGCGTAACGGGATAATTCTTTTTCGGGTTTCTTTTTTCGGAACGATTTTATAATCACATTGGTCGGAACCCTACAGGACGAGGTAAAAGGTCTACAATTTGAAGGTCTACAATTTGGCTCGCGTTATAGTCTGGACTTGCGAGAGTTGGCGAATCACAATTTGCGTATTTCGACAACCCTCAAAACCCTGTCTTTTTTTTAAATTTTTTTACGAGTCTGCGGCTTATTGCCGTTTTCGGATTGTTTTATCCTGCCCGAGGTGTTGAGAGTTTTGCGACCTCTTGGTTATCGTACGCTCGGGGCACTCCACTGCAGCGAACCAGCCGTGGCCGAGTGACTCGAGGGAGAACGCTCCTGGGAGCGAAACAGCTTGCTCACTGACCGAGAAGACATTATGCCGTCCAGACCTTTCGTGCTCTTATGGTTATGACGTCACGATCAGCATTATCGATTGCCAGCGACCGATGATGTTCCATCAAAGTCGACAGTCCTCTTGTTGGCATCAACGAACGCGATAATGTCCCGCGTTTGGCCACTTGTCGAGAGCCGACCAGAGCGACGCTTTTTTCCCCGCATATGGATCCCCTCCGTGGCGCCCGAATGTCTCTGGGAGCCGGAGCGTGGACGGCGTGCACGTGGCTTTTGCATTCGGCTCACGGAGCCCGTGGTGCGTGCGGCCGAGCGGTGGCATCGACCACACGCTGCCCTCGCGGGATGGGTCGATGGCACGCGCCGCCCATACACGACGCCTCGCTGCAGGACGCCTCCTCGCAATCGGGCAAGTGGGCCACTCCACTCACTGCCGCCACGAGTCGGGGTTTCCGCGGGGGGGGGGGGGGGCGGGGGCTCTTTTTTGGCCTCCCGGGAAGACCCTGAGCTGAAGAGGGCCTCCTCGGACACCTTTTGCGGTCGGTCGATTTGCAGCAGGCTCGGGACGCATGCCACCACGCGCCCATGGAGATATTTCTCGGATGTGTTCGAAGAACCGTTTGGCGGTTTCTCGGAAATGTGTCGTTCGCCCCCTGCATATCGCCGATGGGTTCATTGCGATGCAGGCCACCGCCCCCGATGGTATA
Organism: Ixodes persulcatus; assembly: GCA_013358835.2. Taxonomy (NCBI): domain Eukaryota; kingdom Metazoa; phylum Arthropoda; class Arachnida; order Ixodida; family Ixodidae; genus Ixodes; species Ixodes persulcatus. The sequence goes on along the minus strand of JABSTQ010010933.1, from coordinate 94,768 downwards.
CTTCGTTTCAGCTTCGGTCCGAGCGCGGCCGATGTTATGAGCCGAAGGGCCAATCAAACAGCGCAAAAAAGCGCAACGTCATGGCGTGCTCTATGTGCTTGATAGCACTAGCCGGCGTAGGAGCACGCACAGAAAGGCGGCGAATACCGGCTAGTCCTATCAACTGCAGGGAGCACGCCATAACGTTGTGCCCCTTTCGCTGTTTGATTGGCCCGTCGGCTCATAACATCGGCCGCGCTCGGACCGAAGCTGAAACGAAGTATAGAAGGCGTCTCGCGATGTTTGGTCCGGCCAACCGAGCTGCGCTTTGGGAGGGCAGCTATTGGACGCAAGTTGAAATAGTCCCGGCTGAGCTCATGACTCGACCGATCCGTGACCTCGGACGCAGATACGGATGCCTCGTAACATCGGACGCCAACTGTCTTTTATTTTGCTAGCTCTGCCAAGGTCCCGAAGAGGGTGCGGTGCAGTCGTCGGTTGACCGGCTTCGTCGGACCGGCGCTATCTGGCCGGGCTTCCCTCGGGCCGCCCTCCGCGCGGGTTCCCCTCATTTCTTCTTTTCGGGAGCTCCGCAGGGCCGGAGTCGCCGCACCAGATTCCCTTTTCGTGCGAGTCTTCAGCGGCCGCCATTAATTAGGTCGCTCGGTCGACCTTTGTTCACTATGGCTGCGCTGGCCTCGTCGGCAGGGCGCCTTCGAACGATGCGTGTGCACTTCTGGGCACGAAAGCCAGACGCGGCTCCTCGACATGCGGCTTCTTCTTCCGGGCCAGGGCGGAAGCACCCGGTTGCATAGAGGCTCCTCCGTCGTACCGATAGGAGCTTTCAAGAAGACATCTCTAGATATATAACCTCTACGCTAAATAAATGGTAAAAAAAGAAAAGGAAAACACTGGCTAGGTGGCGCAAGCCGCCGCCCGATTCATAGGGTTCAGCCCTCATCCATCCATCGAATGCAGCCTGTCGTGCGGCCCGGTTTCCCATACTTTTCTGTGAGAGACACGCTTGTCTTTAAAGGAGCTGTGCAACAGTTATAGTGATTTTGCTTAATAATTTGGGAGTTTGTGTCTCGACCTTCTGAGCAAAGAACAAAAAACCGCTTTGTTGCCTGCATGTCCTAGTTTGTATTTTAAAAATGAACAAAGATTGAGGTTTCGGCGCCTCTCAACTCCTTCACTAACTTCCCAGTCACCTGCGCTGTGACGTCAATGGGGAAGGCACGGGGTTCCGGTGAAGCTCTCTCTTTAGAGCCATCAGTAAGCAGCCAGAACTCATCCGCTCGCGACCGCGTGACCACGTGCTGGCGGGCGCAGCGCGAACAATATGGTGAAAGGAGGAAAGTCTTATCCGGGTCCGGCCATACCCGTCCGGCCCTGTCCCCCCTCCCCCTCCGGCTTCTGGCGGCTGTTCCGCTGCTGACGGTTTTGTGGACCTAGGATAGAGGGCGCCACTGAAAACTCCGTATATAAAAGTTTTGTCGAGAATACCAGGTTTTTGACTCATTTATATTTATGTGGAACGACAAGATTTATAGAAAAGTTACCTTTTATCGAGCAGGTATTCGCACAACTTGCTATCTTTCTACAAGATTCCCCATTGACGTCATGCCTTCTGTTTCTCATGGCCGCCGCTCGCGGCTGCAGGTCGAGGAATATTCTAATTTTGATTCGCGATTACGCGGCGGAATCGCAACATTTTGAAAGAAGGAGGTGTGTTTTCTGTCCTTGTGACAATTGGTAACCATGTCAAAAGTAGAAAACGCCCAATTCTTTCAACGCTTAAAATCGTTGCACAGCTCCTTTAAAGTCGTTTGTTTTTTCGGGGAGGGGGGGGGGGGGGGGGGGGGGGGGGGGAGCGCCATGTCGGGGTAGTAGAAACTCGCACTTGGGCTACGCGCGTTGCTGAAACACTGGTTCGTCATTGAGCCTAGTTTCGTGAAGCGGAGAGATTTCTGGCGCGGTATTCGAGCCAGCGTCCGTCAAGGTCAGGGCAGACGCTCCGAACGGAAAGAGCGCGCAGAACTGTTTTGAACGTCTGGACGGCTGAGATGCTAGGGAGTTTTAGCGAGTCGTTTTTCAAGCACACGGTTCCGAAATCACGAACGGTACAGCTGGTCCGTTCTGTGAAACCGTACATGAAATTTGACATACTTTAGCGAATCGTGAAAGTTGCGCGAACTTGTAAACGATGATGATGATAGTGCTAACGGTGGCGCCATCTTCTAGTGAACATGTGAAACATTCTGCAACGTGTAAATCCGTGGCGGCTCGTGTTTCCGGTGTACGACTGATGTAAACAAGACGGCCGATGTAACATTTGCCGGTCGGAATTTCAAGAACTGCGAAGCTAGATAGAGTAAAAAGTATCTAAACGACCGTAAAGGTACGTGGTGTGTCTCCGTCATCCTGAACTTAACGATCGTTCACGTTGTGTGCCGTCGAACCAAATCATTTCGTCTGCTCGCGGTCGCCACGGCAGCTAGTCTGCCCGCAGATCGCAAAACTTTACTAACATGCGTAGTTTACAGCATTCACGATCGCTTACCATTGTGAGCAGTCCTCGAAATGATTTGGTTCAACCTCTCAAATGAAACAGACTAACAGGACGGCAAATCTCCTGCCGCTGTCCTAAGCCTATCGCTCGGCTGGGTCGGCGAAGGCAGTCGCCGAACCGACCGCCATCTTTTTTTTACCCGAGTCGTGAACGGTGCTGGCTGCGTTGCGGTGACGACTCCAGCGGCCGGAATGGGAGAAACGAACGAGAAGAGCCTCCCGACGTCCCGAACGACTCGCGCGCGCATGCGCAGTGGCGTCGCCGATGCGTTGGAGGGCGAACCGTTCGTGTGGAAACGACCTGCTAAAAACTCCCTGCTGTCGGTCTCGGACCCATAGGCTTTATCTGATCGCGTCGCAGCGTTCGTCGGGCCGTGTGTTCTCACCTACAGACCCTTTTCACAGGGGCGCCGCCATCTTGAATTGCCACGCCACTAGAAGACATTTAGGTATAAGCGTAAGGTCTCATTCACACAACCGGCGTCTCGCCCCGGCGAAGCGCCGTGGGCGCCGTGCCGAAAACGGGACGGTGCGGGGTCGGAGGAGTGTTCGAACCAGCGGCTATCGGAGCTGATGAATGCTGGCGGCTGTGTCCCCTTATATTGGGCGGTAGCTGCGCCACCTAGCCTAGAAATCTTTCTGCAGCTTTCAAATTCCGCGTCCAACGTTTGTATCCCGTAAAACTGTATAACCGGTGTAACCTATTATTTCGTGCGCAATTTCACCACTTTCCCTCGATCTCTACTACCAATCTTGTAATCCCGTATTTGTGGCTGCTGTTGTGGCGGCGTCGACCACCAAATGGAGCGGACTATCGGCGGTCGATGGGCGCAGCCACAACTGTTTTCTTCCTTGGAGCTTGCGTTCGGGTCGCCGATAACGATCTTGCATGTTTCAAAGCATTTTATTTGTCTCCACGTTTCGAAACAAAAACGACAAGACCCACCGCGAGCACGTTTCACATCAATCACTCCTTACGCCGCATTTCGTCCCCGATGATCGACGACCGTATTTTCTTTCTTGGGCTGTTCTTCCTTAAAATCGCATTTACGTCTATCGCGAAGGAACCGATGTGGTCTCACCATTTCGAGCAGCAGCTCAGCGGTAAATCTAAATCTATGTATGCCCGTTGTTCAAGAACCGTAAACATGACGCAATGCGCCCGTCGTCTCGCTGGCCTCCCTCCTTTCCGAAAAGAGCTTTGTTGGCTTCGTCGTTAGGCACTGCCGCAGCCGTGCTCATGGTCTCCTAACTTTTGAGAATCCGCCAGATTCAGCGTCTCCTATTTTGTGATTGGCTGTCCCTCGATGAGGCGGGGCGCCGGCGTTCCCGGTCCCCTGCCGGGGACGTTGGACATCCTCGTTTGGCTCATTTCGGCTCCAGCCTCCGGCGGTCCGATTTCGGTCGGAAACCGTTCCTAACAGCCTCTCCCCCGGCGGATGGCCGGCGCTTTCGCCGGGGGAAAAACGGCTGTGTGAACGAGGCCTAACCATTCTCGGTTTGCCTCCCCTCTACTTTTTAACAATTTACAGGCAGGAACGTTTTATTATTTGTTTCGTCGCCCATACCGGATACGCCGGTACAGATCCAAGAGACGTCATACTCCGCTCGAGGGGAGGGGGAAAGAAGGAGAGAGGCCGGGAGCTTTTACTGCGGCCCTTTTTCCTTTTTCGGTTTCTAAGGGGACGATTTGCCGTGTTTTTATTTTCGTCTATGAATGACGAAGCATACGGACCCTTTGCGAGCGATATCTGAGCTCGTTTCGTGAGAAAACAAATCTCAATCTCGCCGCCGCTACAACCGAAATCCAAGTGGCGATGTTGTCGCCGAAGCGCAAGAGCAACGTAAAGCTCGAGTGACCAAGAACGGCAACCTGGGCTGCATATATAGCGATCGAGACAGCAAGCAGCGTAAGGCGGTGCAAAATGCGCATTTCATGGCCAATCTGCGCAGCGATTCGGGCAGCGATTGTGCATTCCGATAAGGATTTGTGCGTGCGCAGTGGGCGCTGCGAGCTCAGTCCTTCCTGCGCCTTACCCAGTGTTCACTGGACCTGTTGAACGCTGCACTCGTGTCGAACCTTTCCGGGATGGAACCTCGCGCAGAAGATTTGGGAGGGTCTTCCTTCTCAGCGCCGCGCATCTATTTCGTCCACCTTCCTCCATGCGACGCATCGACCGCGAGGCCACTTTTTACTGTCTCCCGGAGGGACTCGAGCCCCTCTGGTACACAGAGGGCCGCAGTGGCTCGGAACAGCCTCGCTCCGGCGGTGAAAACGCCGTCGGTTGGTTAGCGACTCCCGAGCTGATGCCCGGCGATTGTAGAGCAGCCCCGCGCTTCCCGTCGGCCCGTAGCAGGGGCCGACCGGTCGACCCAGAAGGCCTCTTCCGTGCGCGGGCCCATGTCGAGCTCGGGGCGTTGCCGTCAGCCGAAGGAAGAGTTCAATTGGACGGCCCTCCCCTCCCCGCGCTGGGGCCCCGGAAGAAGCCTGCCGGCATCGATCCACGGAACGGCTTTCTCCGGCTGCCTCGTGGTCGGCACTGGCGGGGGTGCGAGCGGGGGCTTTCGACGGCACCCGGTCCGATTTCGAGGCTCCAGCGATTCGAGAGATCCAATATTGGACCTCTTGACTCGCTGTGGATCTCTCGGCTCGGACTGTCTGTTGAATCTCTCTCTGTCACGTGACCAGAAACGACCCGATTCTTTCTGGCGGGTCGGCAGTACGCGTGCATCGTCTCTAAGCAGATGTTCTCGGTGGTCTACACCTCGCTCCGATGGCCGGACTCGAATGAACGCCTCGTGTCGGGACGATAATGGACCTTTTTCCAGTAAGCTTCTGCGCATGCGTACACTCCCGCTGTCGCCATTTTCGCAGGACACCGGGACGCGGTGCCCTGCAAAAATGGCGACAGCAACATTGTCAGCATCTATCTTGGCGCGTATTTAGTCTATTTTGACGCTTTGTTTTTTAGTATCGGTAGTATGATGTATAAAAAGCATTGAAAACTCATACAACGGCATGATGCCAATGTGTTTTGACGGGCGGAGGCATGTTGGGCTGCTCTTCTATTGTAGTTCGCAGACAACTCCCCAGACGGCGCTCGTTACTCGAAAAAGTTCTATGTATGCAGTTCTATGTATGAAACCTGACATTCAGGCAAGGCTAGAAATAAAACAACGAGGGGTGGGTAGGCTGGCTCTCGGAGCGCGACACCAAATCAGGGGGTACAGGGCGACATGGGGTGGTCGTCTTTCGAAGGAAGGGAAGCAAACAGCAAAATAGAATTTGAGGATAGACTGAGACAAATGGATGAGGGACGGTGGGCACGAAGAGTGTTTAGCTATCTGTACATGAAGGGTATTGACACAAAATGGAGAAAGCGAACGAGAAAACTCAGATCTAAATATGTGGGCAACAGTGGGGAGGTGGGTCAGGAAATGACAGTTAAAAAGAAGGTTAAGGAAACAGAGAGATGTATATGGGAAGCCGGTATGCAAACAAAATCAGCATTGGAGATGAGCAGGTTGTGTAAAACAGATATGGATAAAGAGAGTCTCTATGATAATTCAAGGGGGAGTTCCCTGCTATTTGAAGCCAGAAGGGGAGTGTTGCGGACTAAGACATATAGATATCAGGAGGTAGACACCGTGTGTGGAGCTTGCGGAGAGGAGAAGGAGACGGCTGAACACTTTACTGTAAGGGGCTTCACCCTGTAGTGGCTGAAGAGCCTATTAATATAACATCCGCACTGGGATTTAGGGATAGTGAGGGGAAAATAGACACGGGGAAGGTGGAGATAACCGAGAAGAGATTATCTGACTGGTGGCATAGGTCGAGGAAAGGGTGAATATTGTGTAAATATTTCCTTTCTTGCGGAAGGTGTGTGCACCCGGTTGCATAGAGGCGCCTCCGTCGTACGGACCGTAGCTTTTAAGACTAAATATCTAGATTTGTAACTCGTAAATTAAATAGCTTAAAAAAAAATACTGGCTAGGTGGCGCAAGCCGCCGCCCGATTCAAAGGGTCCAGCCCCATCCATCCATCCAGGTCCATTCAACCGGTTTGTGGAACCGTTCATTCGTCAGGCTTCGTTCGGAGCAAAAGGGAAATAAGGATGATGAATGTCAAGTGCGTACGCGCGCCCAAATGGTCGGTGTTTTACGAAAAAAAAAAAAAAATCCCCCCGCCCTCCCCTCTTCCCTCCTTTTGCGCGGCGACCGTGGCAGGGTTCGACTAGGTTCGACAAAGCGGCGGTGTAGCAGACGACGGAGCCGGTACTAGAGCACTGCACGGGCCGAAATTTCCAGGCCCGGCCCGACCCGGCCCGGTAGAGACACGGCCCGGACCCGGCCCGAGCCCGACAGAATTTTTAATTTCTAGGCCCGGCCCGAGTGGGCCCGAGCCGGCCCGGTGGATACACGGCCCGGGCCCGATAAAATTATATCGCGCACAGGCGTCCATTTTTGATTGGGCGGTTGGTAACACGGCAGGACATAGGTCGATTCTATTGGTCATTTCGAACCCGGAAAGATTCTAGAAGAAGAGAATCACAATCTCGCTAATGCATCTTCAAAAGGCTGCATGAACAAACAAAGTATCTAGGGTACGTTAGCTTATCGTTGGTGGCATAGTAAAGCCCCCGCAGAAAGTAAAAAGTCGAGGTCGCGTTTTTTCTTATTTTAGTTTGAAAAGCCAAGAAAAACCGACAATCATTTCGTGCCCTCCGACGTTTTCTTGGGCGCTTTATCCTCTGCTGGTGGAGTCCATATGTTTTCTTTGATCCGCTTTTCTAACTGCAAGACTCCTTTTTGTTATTACTTCTAACGACACTGTAGTGACTTTTCACTTCGCTTTTCTTGTTTTCGATGAACCTAAAAGATTAATGAGCAAACTTTTTGCTATCAACAATTTAGAATTTACGACAAAAGACTGACTGCCGAGGCACGGCGCGCCCGAAAACTTTCTTGTTCAAGCCCGAGCCCGGCCCGGGCCCGAGAAAATACCCGGCCCGAGCCCGGCCCGCGGGCCGGGCCGGGCTCGGGCTTTCGGGCTGGCCTCGGCCCGTGTAGTGCTCTAGCCGGTACCTTCTAGGCCACTGTACCGGCACAAAGAGGCGGGTTGAGAAAGCCCTCGCAAGCGAGCCAACGCGATAACCGTGCGCTCGTCCGGCGTTGCCTCGGTAACCTGCGCCTGCTCGCGTATGTCACGTGGTAGTGGGAGGAGCGTACCGAGGACTCCCATAATTCGTCGCGCGGCGCGCTCGGGATTTTTGCACCTTAGAGCGTCAGAGCATCCAACTCTCCCGGCTCCCTTGCTAGAACAGCGTCTCAGCTGAGACTGGATGAGCACTTCCGGCGCCGAGGTGTCGAAGCGCTCGGATGGTGATGTGCTGTTCTCTACCCCGGTACGAAAATCTGGATGATGAAAATAGAATATCCGGGGCTTTATCTCACTACAACATCTACCATAGCAAAGAGGGTGTATTTTTTTTTTTGTTATGATTCGGACCAAATTAAAACTAAGAAAGGAATGTCTCATTACATTGAAAATAGGAAAGCAACATTCGAGAACCTCGCGTGTGTAGTAAACCTTCAGTGAAAGCGTGCATCCTGCGTGTATCCTGATCAGGCCGGGGGGAAGGGGGGGTCTGCTGAGATATGACGTGACAGTCAAAACGTTGCCCAGATCTGTTTTGTTGACCCAATATTTGCAATGTCACCAAAACTAAACTTTTGGCTGGTGTATATCAGTAACTTTATTAAAAATGTTATTTACATTTAATTACGTTGAGGGCTTTTTACATATTTACAGGCCAGGTTAGTCGGGACAATCATTGTGGACCAGCAGTTCGATTAGGGTCGAGCTGCGCGAGAAATCTCGAAGGTTCGCCGCTCGTCGTTTTGTTCCGTGTGACGCGACGGCACGCTCGCAGTGGCGCCGAGCAGGCGCATAGATTACAAAAGCAAAGTTGACCTTAAAAGACACGAGCAAAGAAAAAAAAAATTTTTTTAACACCCTGGTTGGGAAAAGGAAGACATAAAACGAATTTACAACGAAAAAGAAACATTTTTAGAGCTATATTTACGGCGCGATACGAATTTGTAGTTGGCGCCCGCGGGTGCCGCGGAAAAGTGGTCTCTATTTGTCACGTGACTGGTACATATTTGTCATGTGGTGCTTGCGCTCTTTCGGAAGCTTCCTATGGCCGCTAAAAGTAACTTATTCATCTTTGTTTCAAGTATAACAAAATAGTAAGATTAATAAGTAACTCTTAGAGCCCGAAGGAAACGCCTAAAAAAGCGCAAGCAGACGTGATAGACCTATGCGCCGGTCAGATGACGGCGGCGGCGCCCCGAAGCAGGCGAACTTGTGCGGCGGCGGCGACGGCGTAGAGAAATGCGTTGATGCGGCGTCGCACAACGCTCAGCGTGCGGCGGCGGCGTGACTTTGCGACGGCGGCGACGCAGCGCGCGACGCACAGGCCTACCACGTGACCAGCGGCGGCTCCCGCGGGCGCCAACTACAAATTCGTCTGCGCCGTAAATATAGCACTATTTTTTTTTCTTCGTTGTAAATTCGTTTTATAATCTTGCAGCGTGAGCTACACTGTGACGGCTTGAAGCTGAGCTAGTTGGTTCATGCTTGTTACAGTGCCAGCTGAACGTTTTAAGGACACACACACAGAGACGAACAAAAAAGGCAGACACACCGCTGGACTAGCAACTATTTTAATGAAATCTTCCTTTCTCTTTAGTCGACATATTGCGCTAAACGGATTCTTCCTCTTCTATATCTGAGCCTTCGTCTTCCACTCTTCCTCTTCTTTCATGTGCCTGTCAAGTGCGCGGCTCTTCGCAGGTATACCAGTTCCTTCTGGTGCAGCGCGATTGACGGTGCACTCACGCAATGATCCCCCTTCGCGACAATAGCGAGGGCCTCGAGAATTTCTCGAGCAACCCTCGTGCGATTTTCTGCCAGGATGTCAATATTGGCAAGGTTTGGCGCACATGTGCACGCCCGACAATGGGCCGCGAGGTGCCCTGCTGCTGTGATGGCCTTCACCGACGCTGCGTGCTCTCTTGTTCTGTCGTTAATTCCCGTTTGACGAATGTAGAATTTGCCACATGTCAAAGGAATCTGGTACACGACTTCTTTTGTGCATTCTGTGTATCTGGTCCTGTGAGATGTGCTGCAGCCTGCCTCTTCGTTGTTGTCCTCCCTGTTCACCTTCCGGCACATGGAGTATGCCTTATTAGGCGCAGAGCATATGACCTGTACGCCCTGTCGGCCAGCAATCTTTTTTAGTCGATGGGTGAGCCCGTGGATATAAGGAGCGACCACGTAGGGTGTTCGAGGCTTCTTTGTTGTTGTTGTTCCATCTCCTTCAGGTTGGCGCTTGATCTTTGCACACATCTTTTCACAAATCGAAACGAGAAGTGTCCTAGGGTAGCCCGCATCTTGGAGCCTAGAGATTTGTGTCTCAAAACTCCGCCGCACCTGATGCTCACATGATCTCTTAATGGTCGCGACTGCTCTTTTCACATTTTTGGTATGCTCGGAGCTAAAAGGAAGAAACCCCTTGCAAGATCGTGCCTGATATCTCCAGCATACATGTGTATTCCTAAACTCTAAGGAGAGATCCAGGAATTTTATGCAGTTGTTAACGGGGATTTCGTGGGTGAAGGTAAGATCAGCGCAGCTCTGATCGAAACACGTCATGACTGCTTCTTTACATCCGTTGGTTGTTTCATGAACCTCAGTGTTGCACAAAATTAGGAAATCATCCACATACCTGAAAATGGCCTCTACTCGGGGATCTTTCAAGTTGTCTTGGATAGCAGAGCCGCATGCTGCGAGGTAGATATCACAGAGGTAGGGAGCTACCCGGGATCCTATGCAGATACCGCTTCGTTGTACGTACTGCTTGTTTTGATGTACTACTGTCGTCGCCTTCAGGTAGATGGTTAGAAGCTCTAAGAAGCTATCCAAGTTGATGCCGGCCGCGTTTTGAAATGATGGAGTGCCCTGCTCCTCGATGGTGTTTCGGAGGATCTTCAGGAGGCTTGTATGTGGGATTGAATAATACATATTCTCAATGTCGATGGAAAACCCAGAAGTAATGTGACACCCTTTCTCTTTGAGGAAAGCAATCACACTCCCAGAGTTGAGGATCTTGAATGGGTCCTGTGGTTGAACGTTGGACAGATGTTTAGCCAAGAAAGACGACACATGGACTTGCCAGGTGTTCCTTTCTGATACGATGGTGCGAAACGGCACACCTTCCTTGTGCGTTTTAGCTGAAAAGAACACAGATAAATGGCTTCCTTTTGTCCCTTTTATCTTTGTGGCGAGAGTGGTAAGAAGGTTTGTGTCCAGTATTTTTAAGATGGCCTTTTTGGTGGATTTTGATCTTTGTTCTTCAACTGGAATAAAATTCTTCTCTATGGCTTGCTGTGCTTTTTCTCCATATTTTCCTGAATCAAGGACCACGAAACCTCCCTCCTTGTCGGAGGTGCACAGCTTGAGGTCTTTTCTACGTAGTTCCTGCACTGTTGAGGTGAAGCTCATCTTGGCGTGTGTTTGGTTCCGTAGGTTGGTAAGGCAGTCAATTCCTTCACTGATGATTTGTGAAGTGTGTTCACCCTGAGCTTTATTTGCAATGTTTCTCACCAGCACAACCTTGTCGACTGCTTTTAGCTTTGGTGGTAGTGCATATTTAGGTCCTTGTTCAAGTACCTGCTTCGCTGGTTCTGACACCTGGACATCTCCGATGCTCTGGAGTGGGGAGGTTTTGGTCATTGTCCTCTCTCTCCTTGCCATGTGGTGTTTCCAAACCGGTAGAAAATAAGTAATCCACAGTTCCTCAGTTGTGTATCTTGTGACTTGCATCCAATTCGAAAAAACCGTTGCGGTTGGGACACTTCTCTCTCAGAAAGTCTGTGAGAAGCCGGACTTGCCGCCATGTCTCTGACTTGAGAATGAGCTACACTGGCCGAGGTTGGGCACTTTCACGTGGCTCCTGGAGAACCGTGCTGCGCATCGCGAGGAGCAGTGACGTCACACGGCGCACAGCTGGCGCAAGAAAATCAAATTTGGGGGTCTTACGTGCCAAACCAACGACGGGCATCTGGCACGCCCCAGCGGAGGACTGACGATTAATTTGGACCACCTGGGGATCGTTTGACGTGCAACCGAAAGCTCGGTTACACGGCGCCTCCTCCGCAATAAGCCTCCGTCAGATTGCACGCACCTCGGCCGGGATTCGAACCCGCCACGTGAGGATCCGTAGGCTAGCGCTCGCGCCTCGGAGCCACCGAGGCGGCTGCACAGCTGGCGCGCCGGAGTCGCCGCCGCCGCGCGCTCCGCCGCCACCGCGCGCGCCTCGGCGGTCTGCGCATTCCAGAGGAGTGACGTCATAGCCGCGGCAGACGCACTGGCGCCGCCGCGTGCCCAGCTGTGCGCCTCCGTTGTGCAGTAGCCAAGTCTGACGCTGCACCGGAGCCGCTTGATAGCGCCTCGCATTTTGTGCGCATGCGCAGAGGTATCAGTGGGGGTATACATATAGCGGGGCGTTTGCCAGTGTGGTATAGCCATGGAGGAGAGCGAAATTGCTGCTCAGCAGCCCCTCCCCTCCCCTTTCTTGAATCCGGCCCTGGTACAGTTATCCTGTTTGTTCCAATAGACTTCTTCCAAAAACCGACGCGCCCCATCGCGGCAAAATACCACGCAGTGCTCTCTGGGAACTAGTTGGCCACTCAGTTTCGGTTTCAACTGAGCAGCTTCATCTCATGCTATCACGCTGCGACCGCGAGCGCGCTGCTTGCGTTTTCGATTATCTGACTTGTCACGAACGTACAATACACTCATTCTCAAGCGATACAAAACGAAGACCGGGGCACTTTCCTTTGTTCCCAAAACACCGGGTACTATGAGTGCGTATGCAAACGTAGCAAGACGTGGCTTAGTCACCTCACCCCACGAGTGCATATTTGAGTTCCATTTCAAAAATCCCGTTTAGGGTACCAGTGAACTACCACTGAAATTTGGTCACCTGGAGCCTTACACGTATTTTTTTTTTTGCCAAACGTCCGCTTCTTGTTACTTCATTGGGCGAAAAGCAAGCCGCATCCTCACAGGAGTATCAAAGTTGAGCCCAGCGTTGACGCATGAACTTTTAAGGAAACGCGATAAATTCGACCTCACTACTGCACAAAAGTTACTACGATGTCTTCCTCGTGTCATCATATATCTCCCACTCAAATGTTATGCTGATAGAAGATTAAGTTTTCTCAAACACTAAGATCGGCTAGCTACGACGGAGGCCCTAACAAGCGTCCCCTACTCCTCGCTAAGCCTTTTTGGACGAGCTTTTACTGACGCCCGAGATCTGTGCCTGAACGGTGTGTCTGAAATTATCTCGGCATACTCAGGCAGGAAGAAAGCAAACACATAACAAATATTATGGCCATTAGCAACCGTCAAACGCGCTTTGAATAATTTCGTTCGTTTGGCGCACCGCATAGGGGTTCATGCCTGTCCGGCGCACTTCCGGCGAACGGTGCGACATTCTTCACACAAGTGCTTGACTTTTGCTTTCTTAAAACGGTTTGTATGTGCGAATGTGCCTATATGATTGCAGGATAACTTTATGCGCATACGCGATGTTGAATATTAGTGGAATGCAAGCGGGTGGGGACTTCACTTAATTCGTGCAGTGCTGCGGGTCTGTACAGATAAGAGATAAGAAGTGTGTTAAAATTGAGCTTTTCAATGGCGCCTCCGCGTTTTACCTCGCGTACTCAGGCGTATTAAGAAAAACAGTAATTGCAAAAAGTAATATTTCGTCTATGGACGCACGGAACATGCAAACTTCCTGATGAACAACACTAATGTAAAGGCGCGAGCTCGATGTATGCATACTTATTCGTTGCTGAAGCTTGTTGATTCGTACACAAGCAAGATCCCCGAGCTTCGCAGCGTCGAGATTCCCAGCACTGGCTCGTCCACGTACGATCGGAACGCTAACAGAAAGCTCGAGTACCAAAATACAACAAGCATGTGTAAAGACAAGCTATACGTCTCGGGCTTGTGCTAAAGCTTCGAGGTCTGGCCATAATTAGGTTAGTTTAGAGACCACACATGATGCTCTCGGGTCCAGAAAACATGAGATAACGGCCGTTAATAGTCCACGCTGTGTATAATCTCTTGTCGACGTGTCGATCGAAACCGAAACCACGCCACTCTCCTCCCTGGCCAACTAGTTCCCAGAGTGCAACGCGCGCCGTGTTGCATGCAGGGCTTTATGGAAGTAGTCTATTTGTTCTGTGAGTGCTGGGCTCTTATTATTTATAAGTTGATTCCTTTTTGAATTTTGTAAGCCAGTAAACGAGCATTTCCTCAAAATAACCGACAGGAAGAAGCGGTGGCTGGCTTCCGGAGTCATTTAAACTAAATCCCCGCTAATGCAGGGATTTAGTTGAAACGCGAAACGTGCGAGACCCCCTCGCGATCGAAGCATTCAATCTGGTAAGTCAGTGACACTTCAGCGTCCCAAAAACTGAGGTATACACCTGCTATGAATTACTACCGTTTGTATTTTTGATTTTTTTTTTCGCGGACCGAAATGCGCATAATGCGTGATGCGCTTCTCAACGAGCGATTTTAAATTTGTAAACAATTCTTAGTAAAACTTTGATAGAACAAATCAATCAATCGTCTGAATTTGCCGGGCCATGTCCGACAATTTAAAAAAATTATAAAAAAATTTCTGCTTTTCTTTCGAGCAGAAGTCGCGACGTGACAACCTTTGCCACGTATTCAATTTCGGGAGGAGCTAAGCGTTGCTGACGAGCTTTTGCTCAGAAGCAGCTGTCAGCCCCACTTGGATATAAGCGTCAGTACCGGCAAGTTCAGTGTAGCTAAAACAAGTGTGCAGCGCTTTGGAACGCAACTGTGCGCGCGTGCAAAGCTAGGAAGAAAGCACGTCATTTACTCTGGCTAATGCAAAACCTTTTTCTACAGCAGCCTCCACGGATTCCAAAAAAAAAAAAACAAGAATCAGAGAGGGCGTGAAGAGCCCCGACTCACGCTGTGCAAGCTATAATGGGAAGCTCCAGGCTTGTTTTTAAACATTTAAAGATTTTCCTAATATAAACAACAACTTGGAGGCGCTGTTATTCATTCGGAAGATCACTCAGAATCACGTTATACGCGCTTCTTTAATAAACAGAGTGTTTTTAATGGGCATAGATGCGAACTAACGTAGCCGCTCCGTGCTTTGCCATTGCGCGTCGTCTGCTCGCATCCTACCAGCTGCGTGACAGGAGGGCGCCCGCGAGGTGGCGCCACCAATATACAGCCTTGTCCGCCCAAGGATATCTAGCGGCGTCAGATGGGGAATCATCACGTGCACGCGGAAACAGCTACTGAAGCGTAGTAGACAGCGGCAGCTTGGGACTACGGGACCGCTCCGCTGATCCGTCCGCGCGCCCGCGCCTCCGTCGACCGCTTCACGGAGTGAAGCGGTCGACGCACGGCCGTAAAGGCCCATACGCACATTCGCGTTTGAACGCGTTTGAGTGCGTTGCGGCGTCCTTGCGCCCAGGAGCGGTCGCTTGCGGTGCGACGCGCGCCTACCCGCAACGCTTCGCAACGCAACGCAAGCGAGTAGAGACTCGCTCAACTTTCCAAAGCGTTGCGGCGCGTTCGACCTAGTTCGACCAATCAGAAGCCCAGAGAGAGGAGAGGAGGGTGACGTGTCCGCTCGCGCCACTCGGCCGACTCGGCGAGACGTATCCTGTTCGCCGCCCGCAGAACTTGCTTTTTTGTTTTGGGGAGCGGTGGGAAGTGTATTTTCCAAGGCTGCGATGGTTCAAGCTTGACAAAACGTCGGGGAAGCCGGCGGGATTGTCCCAAGATCGAACACTTCGACGCTGTCGCTGTGCGCCACCATGTTGCCTTGGATTTCGCTTACTATTGGTGAGCCGCTAGCGACGATAGCGCGTTCTTATTGGCTCTTGACTGCGGTTGACTGCGTGTCAACGCAACTGTGCGTACAAGTTTGGCGCAAGCGCTCTTCGCAACGCAACGCGTCCGCTTGCCGCTACGGAACGCACCGCCGTCAAACGCGAATGTGCGTATGGGCCTTAAATTTTAGATTTTTTTGGGATGAGTTGAGCGCGTAGATCGCGTTAGCAGCATAAAATGACCATCTCAGAAACCACTTGAGTGCACCTCGAAGTGCTGGAAGAAAGTCCTCTCAGCTCTTTCCACTTTACCAGAGCGAAGGGCGGAGAGCGAGTCGCTTCCTCTGCAGCGTCCCTCTGGGCTGAAATTCAAAGAGGTGGGAGGAGTTTCCCTGAAGCTCCACGCGCAAAGCGGCATCCGTCTTGGGAGACGCTGCACGACATAGACGGCTCCGTGCACGACGAGCTGGCAGCGATGCTGACGAGAGCGTCAATCCACTGCTAAAACGCTTTTTTTTTTTTCTTTTTGTGGGGGGGTTATGGCCGTTTGTATACCCCGGCAACGTTCCGTGGCCCGTTCTCGCTGCGAGCGCCCGTGAGCGCAGAATAGAGCGTCATGCCCGTTTCCGACTAGAGCGACAGACAGAAACAAAAGACAGCGACAAGCCTCAAACCCATGCAGCATGCTCGCGATGGTCCGTTTGGCAGGCGTTTAGTTGTTCGGTGCTGGTGAAGTAAGCACGAGCGATTGCAAGCCTGCCAAAGATACCCTCGCGTGCATGATGCTCGTGTTTGAACATAGCCTCAAAGCCTCTCAAATCGCGAAATACTCTGCATGGTTTGAGGCTTGTCGCTGTCGTTTGTTTCCGTCTGTCGCTCTAGTGGGACACGGGCATCAGAGTCTGCTAAATTTTGAAACGGCCGTCCAAGGCGTTTTTCACTTTGAATACGCGAACGACAAGACTAATTGATATGTATCGCTAAGCGAAGAGGAAGATGGATTCGGAAACGAGCTTCCATCGCGCGCTCAGGAAAATACCATTCTTACCGACGCCATGAACAGTGGCGGACCTTCAGTTTAGACTTGTAAATAAACGCGTGTCTTATCGGGAAGAATGTATTACTAATGCAAGCCACGCTCGATCGTTCTCAGAAGACACTCCAAGCGGCGTTTGGTGACAGCAATTGCTCTGAGCTGAGCTTTCACGTTGCGTACGGCTTTCTAATGAAGGAAAACCTCTTTTTACACGAATAAGACACGCTCCAACGTGTAAAATATGATGTGCAAAGGAAATATGAATTCGAAACTGTAGAGCTCCGGACCCCCGTGAAATTCGAAACCTTCAAATCTTTCCAGCGTGGGGTACGTTTCGTACCGAGGAGACGTGAGAGCTCCGAAAAAGTGTACACTTCAATTATTCCGAAGGACTGAAACACGAACTTCCACGAGCCTCGAAAGCTTCGAACTTTTGCCAATTCGAACCCCAACGAGGTCTAAAATTCCGAACCCTTTGGAACTCGACTCTGGGGAGGTCCGGAACGTCTCTCTGGGACAAGGCGGCTTCAGCGCTCCCCGACGTCGTCCGACAAACAAAGCAAAAAAAAAAAAAAAAAAAAAAAAGGAACCGTCGAATATTTTCTTCCCCCAAACCACAAAGGTGTTCAGTTTTAAACAATTATTTGAATAATTCCGTTAACGCTTCTTTGTCAGGCAGTTGTTTTTTTAATAATCGCGCCAGCGCATATTAGTCGCAACTTGCGTCGAACTTGGAGATTCGCCCGAGTCGGGCCTGGTGGAACCTCGGGACGGTCACGACGTCTGTTGTTCGGATCCTCCTGGGCGCATTGTCCGTATATGCTGGGGCGAGGTTCAGGTCTTTCCCCGCCGCGGCAGTTGGATTTCTTGTGGACGTCGGGTCTTTCGCCACGAGGAGGCGGTTCTCCTCCATTCGGAACGGCGGCGGAAGCGCGGGGCCAAGGGCGCCGTTCCAGGAACGCCTAATGGACGCCCTCCTCTCGGCGACGTCGGCGTTCTCGAGTGGACTTTCCTGGCGCCGCTCGTGCGCTTTCCGGAAGCCTGGAGGAAACACGCTCTTCGTCCGACGAGGAAAGCTGGACGCACGGGGAAAGCGCGCGGGCGACGGGCTCGCCGCAGCAGCCGCCCAACCTTTTTCCTCGGCCCAAGAAACGTTTTTTTCCTGTCTTGTCCAAACGCGCCCTCGGATGGATTGGGGTCCTCTGACCTTGCTGCCACGCTCTGGGAGAACTTGGGACAGTTAGGGTCCGTCTCACGAAAACCCTGCAGTACAGCCAAAGCCGTACGGAAGAGGGTGGGTCCCAACCTTTTCAAGAAAGGAGGAATAGGAGAGGCATCCCCCTTTCCTTCATCTTGAACAGGTTGGGATACGCTCTCTCCCCTTTAACTATGCTGCACGGTGCGTACCCCCTCCCCCCTTAGATTTGACGAATGGACCTTTTTCCAGTAAGGTTCTGCGCATGCGTACACTCCCGCTGTCGCCATTTTCGCAGGACACCGGGACGCGGTGCCCTGCAAAAATGGCGACAGCAGCATTCTCAGCTTCTATCTTCGCGCATATTTAGTCTATTTTGACGCTTTGTCTTTTAGTATCGGTAGTATGGGGTATAAAAAGCACTGAAAACCGATACAACGGCACGATCCCAAAGTGTTTTGACGGGCGGAGGCTCTTCTATTGTAGTTTGCAGACAACTCCCCAGACGGCGCTCGTTACTCGAAAAAGAGAGAGCTAGTAAATACAAGTATCTAGGAGTATGGATATGTGGTGGTGCAGAATATCTCAGTGAGCATGAAAAGTATATAATAGGTAAGGGCAACAGAAATGCGCTGTAATGAAAAATAGAGCACTTTGGAATTACAACAGGTATGAGGTGGTGAGAGAGATTTGGAAAGGGGTCATGGTGCCTGGCTTGACTTTTGGAAACGCAGTGCTATGCATGAAATCCGAAGTGCATGCAAGACTAGAAATAAAACAGCGTGGAGTAGGTAGGCTGGCTTTGGGGGCACATTGCAAAACACCGAACCAGGGAGTACAAGGAGACATGGGATGGGCGTCATTTGAAGGCAGGGAAGCTGTGAGCAAGATAGAATTTGAGGATCGGTTGAGGCAAATGGGTGGGGAGCAATGGGCACGAAAGATTTTCAGCTATTTATACATGAGGAGTATAGACACAAAATGGAGACAGCGCACTAGGAAATTAAGAGGAAAGTTTTAGGCTATAGTGGGGTTACGGAAGAGCAGGTCTCAGTTAAGAAGAAAGTTAAGGCCACAGAAAGAGATCGGTGGCTAGAGGGAATGCAGACAAAGAAGGCTCTGGAAGGCTATAGATTAAACAAAACAGTTATTGCCAAAGAAAGCTTTTATGACAATTCTAGGGGAAGCTCATTGTTGTTTGAGGCAAGGACAGGTGTTTTGCGAACCAGAACATACAGAGCAAAGTACCAGGAAATGGACGCAGTGTGCGCTGCTTGTGGAGAGGAGGACGAGACGGCTGAGCACTTGATACTCTACTGTAAAGGGCTTCACCCTATGCATACCGAAGACAACATAGATTTAATAAGGTCATTGGGTTTTAGAGACAGCGAAGGAAAAGTGGATTTCAAGACAGTAGAGATTACCAAGCAAAGATTAAGTGAATGGTGGCAGAAAGCGAGAGAAAACTAGGCATTTTCTTATTAACTGATGGCAAGGGGGATTTATAGCCTCACTTTCTTTTCAGTACGGAGTGAATATAGTTTTCACATTTAAATATTCTAAGCTTCAAGGGTAAGACAAAATGGCTAGGTGGCGTAAGCTACCGCCCGATCCAAAGGGCTCAGCCGTATTCATCCATCCATCCATCCAGGTCCATTTTGGCGCGAGGGTTTTCCGATGGCTCAAGGGCGCCGCCATCTTGAAATATCGTCACTTGCAGTATGGGTTGCTTTGCCGTCGCCACGCCAATAGAATACGCTTAGGACATAAGCGTAACCGTCACCCACACACACTTTTTTTTTTACTATTTGCGGGTTGAAACGTTTTATTATTTTTTCGTCGCCCGTACCAAATATGTCTGCCAGCTGGCCGGGAACGAGAGTAAGCGAAAAAGGTGTGTAGGTGGCGCCACTCGTTTTCCGAAATGGCGGTTATTAGTGAGGGTCGGAGATGCGTGCTGGTAGACTACCAGTTGCTGAATCTCTAGTATGGTGGCTTCACTGAACGACACAAATTATTCCTGCCTGTTATGCGAGCAAATCATCTCTATCCTGAAAACAAAAATGGTGTTCAGCGTAATAGGTATGCCAGGAGGCACGTTTTAATTCGGAAACGAAACCGAAACAAACTTCTAGTTTAAATTTAATTTCCCCATATATTACGGTTTCTCTCCTAATTCAACACGTGCCTCACAGCGTAATTCTTGAACCAAATAAATGGTTCGCGGATAGGTTATTTTGTGGCATGCATTTCCAATCCAGGAACTTGAGTGTCCTTGTCTTCCCGTAGAGGTAACTGTATTTGTTGAAAAAAAATCAGCGCTGATATTTGTGTGTTCTTGCTGCCTTTTTTTCCTCACTCAGATACTTGTGATGTGAAACAAGGATCTGCGGGCCCTTTAAAGGGCAACTCCGCTCAATTTTGAAAAATTTAGGCTTACATGTGATTCCATTTCAGAAAGCACTACTAAACAGCTCTACGTCTTCGGATTCGTGAAATGTGGAATATTATTTGTGTAATCTTAATTTAAACATCATCTGATACCGAAACCGAAACTTGGGTTGCGTCAGGCAGCATTGGTCTCGTGTCGTCAGAGTCATGGCCACGTCACGTGGAACCACGTGGTCTTGTGACGTTCGTGGGGCGAGGGACAGGACACGCGACGCGGGCAGGTCGCTTCGCACGGCGTGGACGGTGATGGCCCGGAGGAGAGGGGGAAGGGGAGAAGAGCGGAGAAACAGACCGATAAGTGCGCAGGGCAGCGCATCCGCGTTACGGTGATCACGTGGACGCGGTTGAGCCAACACCGGGAGGAGAAACTTATGACGTCATCGCTCAATTTCGCTCTGAAAAGTAAAAACAAACAAAACGTGAGAGTGACATAGTCATGCCTCTGACGTAGTGGCTCAAAGTTGGCCGCTCCAACTCCGTCGCATTGACTGCGCTGACGATTGCGCCTCACGTCGCACGCTAGAGTTGGCAGATTTCGGCGACTTGGCTCATTTGAAAGTTTGCTGGCCAGTTTAGTAAATATATAGACGGAATTAGATCGTAATATTTGACATGGGGTCTTCCTATATGATACTGAAGAGGGCTGCATAGTTTTCTAAATATCAAAATGAAGCGGAGTTGCCCTTCAACGGGTTTTTGGGCATTTATTGTTGCTTTAGCATTATTCCCAGAATAATAGTGTGGACATCGCATGTCTAGTTTTGGTTTCGCCACACGTTTAGTTTCGGTTTCGCCTCCGGCGTCTGGCAACTAGAGCCTGCTGAGGTATGCCGCCGGAGGGCGCGGGCGTTTGAGTAAACAGTTTCGGCTTAAGGCCCGTTCACACTCTTGCGACCGAGTACGACTGTGAGAGACGAGATCTCTTAAAACTTGTTACATTTTTTAGAACGAGGGAACACACTGGCATTGTGGCGCCATCTATGCGGTGACCCTGGAACTGCATTTCACAAGAGCGAATGTTTTGCGGGATTTCCGAGGTCAAATATGCGTAATACCCATAGAAAGGCTCGTTTATAACATTGACAAAAGTTTTTCGAGCCAAGAAAGAAAGGATAATGCGCGAGAGAAATAAAAAAATATGCCGGACCGCCGAGTTTACACTGATACCCAATAGATGGCGCCAGTGTGTCCTCTGGTTTAAGAAGTTTGAAGGAACCCAGGTTTAAGAGGTCGCAAGAGTGTGAACGGGCCTTTACACTTTCGGGATCGGGGAGACACGCTCGCACCGGGGCCAACGCGCTCATGTATTGCTGTACCTTGTGTAGTCAAGTATAAGAAATAGTTATGTACCGGTCATCTCCACTACAATAGAATCAATTCAAATTTTACGAAATATCGTCACGGTTGATGAGTTTCGAATATCTTGGCAATAAATGAGGAAGCGCAGTTCTCCGTATACAAACTTCCCAAAAGAGAATCCCTGTCGGACAAGAGAAACTCGCGACGCATACGGCTTGAGATTCGGTGTTGATGTCTACCTCGATACGATGTCCGTTTTTCATGTGCTAGGAAACAAAATGAGACCTTTGGACTATTATAGTGAAATGGCGCATTTTTGGGACCTTCATTGTTGTTGGCCTTCGCCAGTTTGTAGGAATATTAATACGATTGAGATATTTTAATTCAAAGTGTAACATAATTTGTTGGTTATGATCTAATTTCAAACGCGCGAACAACTATGGGAATTCAAAGATGACAAATTATCAGCAATTTTAGCATTCTTAATTAACAATTAATAAATAGTATAAAATCAAATAAAACATTCTAGCTAGTGTGAGAAATTCACGTAAAACGACAATGATTGTGGGTTCTGCTGATTTGACAACCAGCTGAACTTTTTTTTTTTAGTTGGAAATTTCTTTAGAACATTTATTTCCGTTGATTTTTACGCGCCGCCGTTTTTCCCATCTTAGCCTTTCCAGGTGGAAGGAGGTCGCTTGCACGTCTGCTCACTGCAGTACATTTGGTTGGCGTTGGGAAACATCCAAGTGAACGCAAGCACTGCGTGTTTGCGTTACTTTTCGCCCGATTAATAGCAGACTGTTTCCTTCCCTCGACTTAGTCCGATGTTCTCCCAACGTGGATTTTCCCGTCGTCCCTGAGGGAGGACCGTAACGCCTTGCGTAGAACCTATCAAGAAGCCTCAAGCGGCCTCGAACCCAGATCCATTTGTTCCATGACAATACGACTCTTCGTTGGTGCCATGTCCTCTACGACTCCATCCACCGGTCATAAAAGCGACAAACCTCGGTCGTCCATTCCGTACACAACTCGTCCGGATTCCGCCTGGTGTTTCTGAATTTGCTCCGGTATGCTTCCTCTTTCAAGTGGTAGCGGACCAGAAGCGCCGTCTTTACAGCCTCAGTTCTTCGCAAACGGGTCACTCTGAATAGGCCTTAAAGGCGTCAGGACCGACGTTAAGGGGATGCTGAACCGAAATTCGGATTTCACGAAATATGCTCGCAGAAGTGTTCAACAGGGCGCCATAAACCACGAAACATCACTGATATCTCGAGCGGATGGCCGTATTTCTGGGAATTCCAGGAGCGAATGAGGGAGAATGTTGACGTCATCTTATCCCATAAGAGTTGAGAAGGAGGAGAAATGGCCTCGCTCCCTTTCCTCTCCACGCCCTCGCGGAGTCAAAGCGAAAAGAGGAGGAAATGAGAATGGCGAGGTCACGCGTCTTTTCGGCCTTGTGCGAGCGCGCTCTTCTTTAAAATCCGTTCGAGACCTGCCTGTTTTTCTGTTACTTTTGCTCTTCTAAAAAAAAACCCCAGTCTCAGGGTAAAAACGACGAAATGGTTGACTTCCACCAGCTAGCCTGTACTATGACTCTTTTTTCCGTTCGAGATACCGCTTTATGGGTGACGTTTTGGGATTTGTAGCGTCCCGCTTATCGATTCTGCGTTGTTTTCTGAAATTCGATTTTCGGTTCAGCATCCCTTTAAAGGGACACTGACACCCCCAAATTTGTTTTTTTAATTTTTTGCCAGACGATTTATTATTGTGTCGGAATACTACCCAATTGATATTTTGCTACACAGTCACTTTTTTTTTTTTTTTTTAATAAAGCCAAAAAACGCTACCGCTCGAAACCGAAACCCTCGCACCACACGGAGAAGTGGAGAGGAGAGTAGGGTACGTTGTTGGGCTAGTTGGTTAATCTTGGTAAAAGATATAAAATAGCGCAAAAAAGACAAGGACAAGAAGTATACAGGACAGGCGCTAACTTTCAACTAGTTTTATTCGGGAAAAGTAAACATATATGTATACACACGACATGCAAAGCAGCACCAGCAAAAAAATTAATCAACTTTTACGTGGTGCTGCTTTGCCTGTCGTGTGTATATATATGACGAAAATAATCCCTGGAGAAGGGGAACAAGGGGGACAAAGGACAATTGGACAGTTGGTAGAGTGCTCCACCTGTAATGGAGAGGTCCCGGGTTCGATACCCGGACCAGGCGGATTTTTTCGGTCGCGCACCAGGCACTTAGCTGTGTTTGGAGATTTATGTTTTTTCCTTTGTCCCCCTTGTTCCCCTTCTCCAGGGATTATTTTCGTCATTCTTGTCCAGCTCTCTTGCACCTTTGCATTTAATTGCATTATAAATGTATATATATGTTTACTTTTCCAGAATAAAACTAGTTGAAAGTTAGCGCCTGTCCTGTACACTCCTTGTCCTTGTCTTTTTTGCGCTATTTTATATGTTTTACTGGAGAGGAGAGAGTCAGTGGCAGAAGTCACTTGGCTACACCCGACCGTGCGATTGTTTTTTTTCCGCATGCAGCAGACGAAATGCGTTGCGGGATCCGTTTGCCGTGCGATTCCTTTGCAGTTATGTTTGTTCCGCTCGCTGTTCTGTACTTCTAGATGAGTTGTTTTGTACATTTAAGTATTGGCAATTAGTAGTGAGTGCCCGTGGTGAATTCCCGTGATCAGCTCCGAAAAAGAATACTCCCAAGATGTTGCGCGAAGAGCTGCCTCACATGTCCTAAAATCTGAAAGTGGAATTGTGCGGCAGAGTGCACACGTTTCCGAAAGATCAACGGGTCGGGATCAATGGCTGGCTGCGATTCCTGTAGAAGAGTTACGCGAAGCTCGGAAAGCGGACGCTACCCGATTGATATGCTCCTTGCTTTTTGTGGAAAGTGACTACATTGAATTGGCAGGTGTCAAAAATGGAATCCCATACCATTTAGTTCAGCGACGTATCGTCCCCAACAATTGTTTTTAATTGAAAATTGACAAAAATTTAATTGAAAAAAAAAATGTAAACATTGCGAGATGTTTGAAAAAAAAAAAAAATGGTGCGCCCTCACTAGGGACCCGTGCCCGCTGCGTGTGAAGCGGACGTCTTTCCACTGAGCTACTGCGGGAACTCTTTCGTTCGTAGTACAGCCGGTCGACTGTATGTCGGAAAGTTTTCTGCCGATTTCCCTCCAGTCCATGCACTCCCGGCTTGAAGTCGGGCAGCACCACGCGTTGGCCACGTTCGCACCTAGTAAAGAAACCGTACGCGTGCGTATTCAAGTCGAAGTACACACTTCGTGCTTGACGTTTGAGCGAGCGATGTCTTCAGCCAGGAGAAGGGACGACGGCTCGTCGACGTCTTCGTGCAATCGGCTTGCTGGTCGGGCGTGTCGTACGGGATGAATATCAATTCTTTTGATCGGTCCAAAATTTCTCTTTCGAAGGAAGACAGAATTCGCCGGTACCGTGAATGACAGTTCTGAAGTAGAGGTCGCACGCCTGTCGTCCGCTGCCATCCGCTAGTCCCTCGATACGCGAAACGACGCCATGTTGAGAATTACGCAGTGAACGCACAGAATGCTTCCGGTTGTCTTGGCTACCTTTGTTTTTTCAATCAACGTATTTGCAGCTTTTTGGAAGCCACAAAAAATGTGTTTCATATTTTTTTATATTTTTAATAGTGAGTGTGTGCCTTCAGTGACCAACGACTTTGATTAAATTTGGTGGTCGCGTCGAAACCCTAGAAAACGGCCCGTGATCGCGGAAAAGATAGTGAGCGCGACTCAAACCGGCCAGTTCTCGATCGGCGGTTTTCGGGCGGAAAGAAAGCGAATTTCGAGCCGCAAATTGTGTTCTGGGTAGTTGGGCTCTCATATGTCAAGTACAACTAAAAACCTCGGGGAGCATAAATACCCTGTCAGTGTCCCTTTAAGACGCAAGCCTGCAGCTGAGAGGGAATCTGAATCTGGTAGATGTTTCTCTTCTCTTTGAGGGATGGTAGGACCTAGCGCCGCACGTCCCGGCGGCCTTCCTGCCCCGATCTCAGTCCGGACCTTGACACGGACAAGTCTGCCTCGCGCCTATCCTCAGCCCTCCTCCGCAGAAACCCCAGCTCCCGTGAGCGGATCTTGAGCTCCCAGTCACGATGATCCGGGCCCCAGATGCTCAGTCAAGTTAGGCCAAGTTCACTCGTTCCGCTACTGTCGTCCCCGTCTGTTTTTTCCTCCCCAATGCTCTGCACAAACTCCGTCAGTGACCCCAGGCTTTCAGTGCCGAGCTCTAAACGTTTCCTCAGCTGCCTCTTGTTTTGACCCCAATCTCTCGTCCGTGATCATGTCTGTCGCTCACCGTCCGGGTTCCACAGTTTTCGAATCGTGCACTTGACGTTCACACACCTGGCCTCAAAGACGATGTCCTCCTCGCCTCGGTTATGTGCTGTCGACGCTTCGTTGCAGGGACGGACCCCACCGCTGCCGCCGTGCGAGCTTCTTGTGGAATACTCTACGTGGGGCGTTCTTAAAGTTCGTATAATTATCAAGAAGGAATAGAGATTCAGCAATCAAACTCGAGTAGGAGTTGGAGACTTTCTCTACATGTTCGCCACCAAAAGTTACCCACTTCTTCCAGTGATGCACCACATGCCGGAGGCAATTGTTATAGAACTCCTCGTCTTGAGTGTTCAGGAATCGCTCCACTTCAGCAATCACTTGGTCGCCGTCCTTGAAATGCTTTCCTCTTATTTGGCCACACTGGAAGCGCCTCCGCCATTTAACCAAAGTGTCGTAAACTGGGGCGTTGTCCCCGAACAACGCTCCCAGATTGGAATGAATATCCATTGCTTCCCTTCAAATGAAAAAAAAAAAAAAAAAAACACGGATCACTGCATCTGTTTGGCACCGACGGGTGGTGCCATTTATGTTTCGACTCCCTAGCGGCGTTCCGAGCTACTATAGCATGCGGTGTTTATACTGTGCGGAAACTAGAGGGACGCGCGCTCATGTTGATGCCTGTTTTGTTTCATTTTTTTTTTTTTAATTTTGTGTGCCGATAATACGAACTTTATGAACGCCCCTAGTAGTTTATTTCTCTTGGTCGTTGACGTGATGGCTGTGCCGCTTGAGTAAAATCTCCTCACGCTGTACAATGTCGTTTCCCTCTCTGGTGCATGTAGCTCAGATCAGCGTCGTGCAGTCAGCTCGGTTCAATTTCTCTGGTGCTCTCGCAGCCGATCAATGGCCGATCGCCCAGCTCTCGCGCAAAACTCGCACACCTCGTCTTCTTCAATACTCCCGAACGCGCCTTGGTTCCCCGCTCGGCCGCTATGTTCATGTCCACTGCTTGATTCATGAGAGATTTGCTCTCTACCTCCCGGAATGATGTCTTAAATTTTGGGCCTAATATTTTTATTAACACAATCGGCAAACCACCTGGACCTGTTGATGTACCGCTAGGAACTCTCTGCCCTGCCTTTTCCCATTCCCTTTGTCCGATAGCTTCCAGTTCTCCACTGCTCGAACACCACTTAGAAATCTTTGGTCGTTCAATTTTTTTTTGCCATCACCGCTTGTGGTGTGGAGATGTAAAGCTGCTTCATCTTTGTTTGGTTGCTTAGTTAGTTAAGGTGCTTTAAAAAAAAAAAATTTTTTTCGCTGCCTTTTTCTTTTTTTGTTTATTTTAGTCAATTATTGTGCCCCCTTTCTCTTGATTTTGTCATTGATCAGACGAGATGCTTGCTTTCTAAGCCGTAGAAATCCGTCCCATTTTATTTCTGGCCCACTCCTACGCTTCGAAAAGCTTCGTGGCGTTTCTCTATTGCTGCCTTCGCCATCCCACCATGTCTTGGGTTTCTGTCCTCTTTGTTTTCTTCGCACTCTTTGCTAGCTCTCGCTGAAATAACGTAGTTGGACTCGTAAAAGTCCGTTCCGTTTGCTTGTCTATTGAAATGACTTCCTCTATTTGCTTAGCCACTACTTTTTGTGTGTGTGTAAAAGGCATGCTATGCCTACTTATCTGTGCTCTTCCTGAATTTGATTGTCTTGTAAAGCGCAACTTAAAGGGGCCCTGCAATCGTATTTAAGCGTCTACCTTTTTTGCGGTTTCAACGTCTCTTGGGGTTAGTGTAAGCCAGCGGGCTCGAAGAGAGTAACTAAATATCAGTGCGTCATATTTTAACCGGACGACGCGGAAACCTCCTCCACCTACGGGGGTGACCCGCGGTACAGAAAGCGCGCAAAATGTGAGGTATTTGGTCCTGGGCTTCCTACTGGTCAGAGCCGCTAAAAGCTTGTTTTTAGTCGAAATACCAAATATAAGTGGCGCGAACAGTTTCAATTATTTATAAAAGTAGTTTTTGTTAGGGATGCCGCGAACTTTTTTCGAACCGAAGGTTCGATGATCGAATCCAAGCGGTTCGAAAGGTTCGAAAGATTTTCGAACTTTCTATATCGAGAAATTCGACGGAAGCCGAATTTTCGAACTTATTAAACTACAACGTTCGACGCTTTTCGAAATTTCGAACTTATTACGCTGCAAAATTCGATGCTCGTCGAACTTTCGAACTTGATAGACTAAACTTTTCGAACTTTCGAACTTCTTGCACTAAAAAGTTCGAAGCTTTTCGAACTTTCTACGCTAAGAAATTCGATAAGTAAAGAATTCGAAAATTGTCGAACTTTCGATTCCTGAAAAATCTAAAGTTCGACGAACTTCGAAAGACCGGCAGGCGGTTTCATTTGGATTCAAGCAGTGAGGTACATTCGTAATTTTTTTTTTTTTTTTTTTCAATTTTACATGCGGTGTTGCATTCCTTGCGAAAGACAATGCCGTTTATTTCAATCATCTGGCATGCTTGGTTTTAAAGAAATAGATTCCCGAAGGAGCGAGGAAGGACGACGGGTTTTTGACAATTGTCGTTTGTGCCATATTTGAAGCGCGCTATAGCCGAAGCTATTTATGGCAGATATCTTAAACCTTTTAAGATCTATGTGTAGCCTAGGTAAGTGTCGTCTTAAGATATGGTTATTGTTATTCAAGACGAGTTTCGAAGAAATATCCAAACATGTATCTACGGGCAATTATGCCCTTAGCTTGGTAATTTTTTTTTCGTCTACATTGTTTGAGGTATCGCATTTAAATTTACACCACAGACAGACAGTACATATCATTACCATCTGCAGAATACAAAATAACGTATTTATTTTTTAATTTTTTTTTTTTTCACGTTGAGGAATAAATTAACTCATGGGAGAAAATTTCTAAAATTGTTCAAGTTCAGCACGTCATAAAAAAAACAAAACAATTAAAACTTTTTTTCGCATTTCACGTTTCTGTGACGTGTTTCTTTTGGCCTGTACACATTTTGGTAGGAGAAATTGTTTCATAGTTTTGGGCCTCTGAATATGCAAGAATACAACACTTCCGGCGGGTTCTTGATAGTTTTTTTTTTTTTGTTTCTCTCCAGCTTTTCATTTTTGCATTTATTGTTATGTTTAATTATTTATTATTTTTTACCAATGGCACAGTTATTTAGGTCGGAGACACATAGCTTTGAACTTCCGAGCCACCGAGCCTGTGACGAGTAGTGCCTTCTGACAACGAGTTTCTAACAATGACCATCTACGCGATCTTTTATGCAGTGAAGAGCGACAGTAGCTATACATATGCCTAAATAATTTCGGATTAAAATAAGCTCGACCATGCCCTCTTTCCCCGCATTGTTTTCTTTAACAGTCCAAAATATCTGGGGGGGGGGGGGGGGGAGACTGGAGCCCCCCGTTTTTCCTCTTCCGACGCCATTGGTATGGTAGAACGCTCCTCGACCTCAAGTTGTATCAGCTTCTGTGCTTTTTGCTCGGCGTTTCTTCCGTCCCGGAAAATAAACCTCCGAAGCAATTACAAACAAAAAAATTGTCAAGGTGCAGGCGAGCTCATATATGTTGATCATGATGCAAAATCCCGAGACTGGGAATGAAATTCGCAAGAAATAGTGTAGGAAGAAAGAAAAAAGGGGGACAGGATAACGTCTCGAACTCAGCTGAGTTGAGTTTGAGACGTTGTCCTGAGCTGACTTTTCAGCTGAGTTCCGAGTTTGCGACGTTGTTCTGAGCTGACTTTGAGACGTTATCCTGTCCCCTTTTTTCTGTCTTCTTATACTTTTTCTTTCATATTTCATTCCCAGTCTCAGGGTTTTGCATCATGTACAAACTAAACTTACTATATGCCAGGTCACTTCGGCGGCGTTCGATCGGATAACTACCAGCGTGCAAGGGGGTGGGAGGCAGTTTGCCAGATCGCTTCGAGGCTTTTCTTAGCCTCAGTCACCTGCCTGCCCCTGGCCGTTTCAAACTGGATGAGTTCGTGTGATCACTACTTCGTGAAGCACGTTAATGACCACCCCGGGCTGGCGGTCACAATTACTGATCTATGGTCAAACGTCACTCTGCACTGGCAAATATTCCAACACATCCGGGAAACTCGTCGTCTCATTTAATTGCCTGACCAACTTCGTGCAGTCCAAATATCACACCCGAACGTTTCTAAACCTGATTTCGTGAAAACCAGTGAGGCGTGAAAACGTTATTTGAAACTGAAACTGTGGCGGAACATTAAAACCGGACCTCGAACTTTGCGCACTTGGACGTCAAAAAATTGGAAACCTTCGATTTTTTTTTTTCAATATTAGCCCTGAAAGAGAATCGAAACTTTCGGACTTTTCGAACTTTATGTAGAAATTCGAAATATTCGAATTAATCGAACCTTATGTTTATAAGAATTCGAAACGTTCGAATTTTTTTAATTTCAGATCTAAAGAAATTCGAAACATTCGAATCTCTCGAATTTTCAAGTTAGGAAAGTTCGAAATCTTCGAATCTCTCGAATTTTCAAGTTAGGAAAGTTCGAAATCTTCGAATCTCTCGAATTTTCAAGTTAGGAAAGTTCGAAATCTTCGAATTTCTCGAACCTTAAGTAAAACAATATTCGAAATAATCGAACCCGAACTTTTTGAAACCGTGAAAGCTTCGAACTTTTCGAATTCGAAACTCCACGATTTTTTAAAGTTGCGAATTTTTCGAAATCGAACCTCCGTACTGTCGAAAATATCGAAACCTTTCGATTTCGAACATCAGTTCGGTTCGAAAATATCGAAACCTTTCGAATTCGAACCTAGGCTGGTTCGCGGCATCCCTAGTTTTGGTTCACTATTTTAGACCAGAAAAGAAACAAATGCAGTTTAGAAAGTACAGAAACAAGAAATGACCCGTCGACATACCCGCCGCGAAGCGGTGGAAAAGGCGGTGCATACTAGAAAGGTGTAGTGGGATCAGGCACCAACGAGTGGCGAGCGTAGAAAGGTCCCGGATGTACGCGGCGGCGCTGCGGTCGTATGGACTGGAGGATTCGACCGGTTCCGAACGTTCCCAAGGCCTTCGGCGAGCAGCTTGTGCTTACGGTTTAGCCTTTTGGCGGGATGGCAACGCAAAGTGGCTCCCGTTCTGAACTGATCTTTACCCCGTGTTTGCTGTCGTTTGTGGCCAATGAAGTGTCATGCCGAATTAGTGTTTAATCGCGCAGCAAATGCAATGCCCTGGCTGTCCGCTCCATACAGCCTATCCAGAACATGCTTTAGTGAAGCCCTCTCGAGCCGTCGACATGGAGTGCGGCAGCCTAGAGCGCTCGCTGAGCTCACTACCCCTCCTCTTGTTTACGGCCACTCAAGCAACCAAGGACGCCATGAAGGAGGTTATTTTTTGCTTGTTTTTGTAATCTTAATTTGCCTATAACTTTTAAAATAAAGCGAAATTCGAGAAAAACAAAACAAAAAGTTTCTTTAAGTTACTACGCTCAGTGCGCTAAGGTTGGGTGCAAATTCAAAACCAGTAAAAAAGTCCTTGCAGGGCCCCTTTAAGCGGGACCAAGGGCGCCGCCGACCAATCGCAGCAGACGACGTTGTCGCTGTCCCTTGGTACCCACGCCTGGCCCCCTGTTTTCCCCCCAATCTCCAGTTCCAACACCTACACACAGACACACACCGTGTAGCATAGAGCCTCGGATGAACGACGTTCCGCGGGGACTTCTTTTGGATTCTCCGCTCTTGAGCTGAAGACAAAGAAGCTTGCTAAATCTTGCTGCCGGAGACCGGCACAGATTGAATGCTGCGTTCGGCCGATGCACGAAACTTGTCCTCGTCGACGTAGTTTTAGTCTGGTTACCGTAAACTAGTAACGTTAATACGAGATGCGTTACTCGCTTAGGAATCCTACGAATGCGTTACAACTGCGGTTTCGGCCCCCGACAGGGACGAAGCGCTACGCTTTCGCTTCGTCACAAAGAAGGAGATCGAAAGATCGTTTTTTTTCCCCGCTTTGGTAACGATATTATGTCTGTGCAGGAGGCAAAGGGGGTCCCTCTTTAATTATTATTAGCGCGAGGTTCAAACGATGCGTTCTCCGCTCTCCCTTGGGCGTACGCGTGACAGCGCCCTGCGCGCACACGAACCCGAGGGCGGTTCACGGAGCGCTCGACTGGAAGTGATGGCCAACGACGTAGTATCTCTCTGGACTCTCAGCCTGCGGGTCGGGGCGGGCGGGAACCTTCTCAGCGAACGTTTTTCTCGGGACCGCTGTCAGATACGCCCTTGGACGCGTCGTCGAAGCTCGAGAACGTATGGGGAGGCCGTCATATCCAAAATACGCTCGAGATGAAAAAAAAAAAAAAAAACAATATGAAGAAAAGTTTGGTTAAATTTGGTAATGTTTAGGAATTGTGTGGCCCTTTTGAAGCCCCGATCGCCGCCCGCATCGATGGGGCTGCGGCCGTCGTGTGCGAGAGAAGGGAAGGCCCGGTGACGTGGGAGTGACGTCGGCGGCGGCTGTCCCCTCCGGCGGTCGGCGCTTGTCCGCCGGCTCGCCTCCGGTGACGTCAAGCGCGCATTCCTCTGCGCACTTGCCGCCCCGGGAGGAGGACGGAAAAATAAGCGCTCGTGGTACTTCCCCCTGGGACTGCACTACCAGCCAGTTGGATCCATATCGGCCGTTAGAAATGAAAACTTACTGTATATTTAGAACATAATTTACAAAAGGGATAAATTGGCATAGAGGCAGTGGTGTATCCAGGAGTTCTTTTTTTTGGGGGGGGGGGGGCTGAGGTGGTTGGGATGTTCATGACTTGGGGTGCAGGAAGGGGGGGGGGGGGGGTTCAGAATGCATGTGTATGTTATAGGGTTGGCTGGATTTCAAGGGGGGGGGGGGAAACTGAAGCCCCATAAGCCCCCCCCCTTCCCCCTGCATGGAGGTACTGAACGTTTGCACGAAGAGCAAGATGGATCACGAATTCAGAGGGCGAAGAGGATTAGAAGCAAAGGTGTGGCAGATGTCATCGTAACGTGGCACACTGCAGCCCTGTTTGAGATGTACACTCATTTCGATAGTCGTTGAAAGGGGAAATTGTTTCTTTACCATTCATTGAGTTTTTTTTTTTTGTTGTTGATTGTTTGGAAAGCGGGTTTGACTGCCGTAGAATACCGTGCATCTGCCCATTCCACAACGGCCATTCCCAAATTTGTAAGATCTGAGAAAATATATGCGGTACATTGATATGTAAAATTGATGCCCGGACAAGCAACCCCCCCCCCCCCCCTTCCCCTCCATTTTTTCGCGATTATCTCGAAATTTTGAGTGGGTGCTTGCCCGGTATTTTGCGTTAATTCTTAGAAATATGATAAGAAAGAACATTGCTGGGGGATGATGAGAAGATACTCATCCTTTTCTCGACGTAATCCTAGTTTAATGCGAGGTTGCGCCGCCGAAGGTGTCCCAAACATTGCTGACTAAACTATGATCCAAACGGATGCGTCAGATTGCGAGAAGAGAGCAAGTGCATGTGCATGCAATGTGTTCAGTACTCACTCGTGTCAAGTTGAATCCTTGCGACATTCAACCTCTCGCTTTGACTCTTAAGGCCCGTTCACACTCTTGCGACCTCTTAAACCTGGGTTACTTAAAACTTCTTAAACCAGAGGACACACTGGCGCCATCTATTGGCTATCAGTGTAAACTCGGGAATCCGGCATATTTTTTTATTTCTCTCGCGCATTATCCTTTCTTTCTTGGCTCGCAAAACCTTTTGTGAATGTTATAAACGAGCCTTTCTATGGGTATTACGCACATTTGACCTCGGAAATCCCGCAAAACCTTCGCTCTTGTGAAATGCAGTTCCAGGGTCACTGCATAGATGGCGCCACAATGCCAGTGTGTTCTCTCGTTCTAAAAAAATTTAAGAAGTTTCAGGAGATCTCGTCTCTCTCGGTCGTACTCGGTCGCAAGAGTGTGAACGGGCCTTTAGCCAAAGTTCCCTTTCCACGGCAGCTCCTGTTCGTTTTTGTGTGCTGTATTTAGTTAAGAAGTTGTAAAAACAACAATCTTAATTGGGTAGCATATTTGGTCCCTATAAAACAAACGCACATTTCTTTTTTAAATCTTAGAGTATCTAGCGTGTTTTTTTTTTTTGTTGTTTTTTTAATCAGTCTGACTCGTGCCACATAGTAAATACATGTTAGATAGTTTTGGAGTTGCTAACTTTCGTGTGAACTGTATGGAGGTCAGCGCATTAATATGGTCTAAAAACGTTGGAAAGAATTACACGTAGGATGGAACACGAAGAGCACATCTTTTGACTTTCAACGCACATCTTGTTTATTTTCTGCTGGCAGTGGACCGCCAAGTTTGTAGTCAGTCTTCCGCTACCTGCAGAAAATAAATAAATGTGTTTTGAAAGTCAAAAGATGCGCTGTTTGTGTTCCCTATTTCTACTGTGTAATTTCTTGGCAAGTTTATGTGAACTTTCCTCTTTTTTTTCCGATTTGTGCTTTGGATGCATTCAGGCTGCTCATCCTCTCTCTCCTCTCTTTTTTCAGGTGAGTTACTCGGTACGTGACCCTGCTACCCTCTGGCCGTCTGCTCTGTTTCTTTGGTGCGTGTCCCACCCCATGGACACTTGGGGTTCCTCTGGGCCCTTTGGATGCAGGTCTGTGTCTAATCATTTTGCTGTTCCCCCATTGTCTCTGGGAGTTTCCCAGGTACGCGTGTCATGGTAAGTAAGGGGGCAGGCATCGTCAATAAAGAGGGGATTTTGGACGCACTCGCGGATTGGCGAGTCCAAACAAATCACGAAGGTAGATGAAGCTGGCGGGAAGGAGTCAAAAAGGAACCTCCTGCAACCTGTCAACTGTGGTTCTGCCTGCAACGTAGAGTGCTTCGCTCAATGCCGATTGGGTGCAACTTTACTATGTAGTCGTGGAACTTCCCATAGATGCTGTGCAACCAAGGGCATTCGAAACTGCATTTGATTTTTTGCGGCAGTGATGCTGCCGGCACATCACACGCGCATCGTCTTCCAAGTTTTGGAGAAAATTTGCGTATCATCATTTTTGTAGTATAGACGTTTTCTGTTTCATGGCGTTCTCAGTCACGTAGGTTCCGTATTTGGTACGCGGGACTATAAAAAAAGAAATAAAACGTATCAACCCGGATTACGCGAGAAAATATAGGCAAAACCAAATAAGCGTATGTGTGGCAGTCGCACATTTTTCTTAAACACCTTCCAGCGGCGTGAAAACATGGAAACAATGTTTTATCGCATATCAGAAGTAACAACATTCAAGATGGCTGCACCCTTGTGGAAAAGGTGTATAGAGTACAGTGAGACACGCGGAGGTTTCTTTGCGGCGATAAGGTGGATCTAGGCAAATTTACCACAAATGTATCGAGCGTCTAGAGATGCTTCTTTTTGCAACTTGAGCGGGCAAGGATTTTCAACGTGTTTCGATACCTCAGCAACGCGCAGAAAATGTAAAATGTATTACTAACAAAATTGTTCAAGGCCTAGTAATGTGAATAACAGCCTCGAGCATATTGAAAATAGTTTGTCACCCAAAAGCGCAGAGAAGGGTAGCTGATGATGCCAACAATGTTGCCTAATGCGGAGCACGCGGGTTCTCATTGTCGTTACTCGGAAAAGTCTCCTTTTGGAGCAGAATAGTTGATCTAATGAAGATACTGTAACACGATTTGGCAGTTTAAAGAAGGGGTGCTATTTTCTATCATGTCTGACAAGCGGTGGATTCGTACCAAGTGGCGTAGGGATGACATTTCTCTCTGGGAATTCGGGGACAGAGCCTCTCCTCCAGATTCAGGTCGCAACAGGTTATGGAAGCTTCGGAGTGGCAGCTGACACATTGCTGAAAGACTCGAGAAGTTACGTGACCAGTGCGGAGACGGTAGCCTCTCGCTCACGTACAAGAGATTGTAGAGTCTTCCTGGGCTCATTTTTCACGTTCCATTGCCCGTCTTAGTTGTTGGACTAATTCTGAAAAAGGTTGTCCACTTAGCGAAAGAGTCTTAGTTTCGAGTTCAACAGTCCTAAGGTTAAGTTTGCATATGTCTCCCACTTTTTGTTAACATTAGAGCGATGTTGCCAGAGGCATAGAATATTTTTCGATAGGGGGATGGGATCTCCCTGATTCGGGAAGCGGGAGGCCTCTAAGAAGCTGGGCAATCTTGTCCAGTGTGAGATCTTTTTTAGTGCTTCGTAGCTTTTGATGCATTTCGAATACACATTCATGCTCCTCTAATGCAAGATGGTGTTCCACGACAGAGACCACATGTTGAGATAGTCTGAAAAGCACCAGAGACTGTGGGTTTCTCCGGAACCTTGGCTCCTCCGAGCAGGATGGGGGATGGAACGGGGCTGCAGGGCAGGCACTTTCCTTCTCTCGTGGAGCAAAGAGGGCGGCCTGGGTTGCAGACGTACCAGCAGCAGGGCGGCGGGGCCCGGGTGGCGGCCAACTCTCCACCGGCGTCGAGCATCAACTCCGGGGGCTCTGCGAGCAGCTCTTCGGGAGGGGAGCAGCTGAGCAAGACCAACCTGTACATCAAGGGCCTGACCCACACCACCACCGACAAGGACCTCCTCAACCTGTGCGCCCCGTGAGTCCCCTCCCTCCTCCCGTCCGACGGCGGAGGCTGCCTCGTGCTAGGGCGGAGCCAAAGCCTTTCTTTCCCCTTTTCCGCCAGTACCTTAGTGGCGGAGGAGCGATCACGTAACGGCCCGAGGCACTGCGGGGAAGTGGCATTGTGGGGTGTCGAGTTGTGGGCGGTATTTTGTTTTTGCTTTGAGCTCGCGAAATGTAGATGTTTCACTGGAATCTGACTAGCGGGAAGCTTCTGGAGGCCTCGGCCATTGTCTGTGCTGGTTAGGTATTGTGTATTTGCATTCTTTTTATAATGTGGACACTGCCCCTTCCCTCTAACCCCCCCCCCACTTAAAAAAAAAAAAAGAAAGGGGGGACTTGCGCAAGTGTTTTTTTTTTTTGTTTAACCCTTTGCGGTCAGATACTCTGACCAACTTAATGGTCATTCCGGTCAGTATTTTGGACGCATGGGCCCTGGAAAAGTAAAATTATTTCGGCGTACAAAGGTAACGTCTCACACTGAACGTAAGCACAGTAAAGTCCGGGAGATTGTTTGTGTACAAGCTCCGGAACGATGTTTGTGGCGGAGAGGCTCCACGGCCGCTGTGTTGTGCAGTCGTTTCATATTCATCACTTCTTTCACTCCAGCCACAGAGGTCGCCTCTCCATCATCTGATGGAGGGATATAGACGTCCTCTTCAATGAAATCGTCGTCACTTTCAATTACATCGCGCAGAGAATTGCATAAAATGAGCGTGGCTGGAACGTGGCTACAACCGTCGTGCGAGCGAAGTTGAAATTGGCGCGCTCTTTTGTTGCGCAGAAAGACATGCAACATACAACGTGCCTTTTTTTTTATGACTAGTCCTGCCCTCCATGAGAAGAAACTCGAACCCTTTCAAGAGTGATGTGATTGAAGTGTTTTCCAAGAGATGGCGCCACCAATCCAGCAAAAAGAGGGTAGGAGCATGTTTAAAAGGAGGCGGGAGCGTGTGTCGGGCGACGCCCGACTCCTGACCGGAAGCGCATTCCTCCGATGTCGGGCCACACATGACCGCAAAGGGTTAAAGAAATGTTTAATTTTGTTTCGTAACATTAATTGTAAGGTTAGCGAAAACCGATCTGGACAATGTTTCCCTCGTGACGTTACATCTGTTTGTGACGTAACATGTCTTTGCAAGTCTGACCCTTCAATCTGCCCCTGGTGATGAGCTACAGCTTGGGGAATACTGCTTTGACCTGCCTCTTGTGTTGCATTTCAGTTATGGAAACATCATCTCTACAAAAGCAATATTAGACAAGGACACAAACAAGTGTAAAGGTGAGCCAGATCGCACAACCTTTCATGCCTTTTGGGAGGGGATGCCCAGTTCTTGTAGAGCTCTGAGGCCCCTGTTTCCGGCTTGAGTGGCGTCGGCGTAACTGTGACGTCACGTGACCTCACGGTTACGCCGACGCCGCTCGGAGGGAGGAGTAGCAGGCAGGACGAGAAGGTGAGGAGGAGGGGTATACCCTTCCCTCCTCCTCCTCAAGAGCTGCGCTCTAATTCGGTGGTACAGGGGGTTGTAAGCGGCTTTCATTTTTTTTTTTTCCAGTTTGGATTATCTTAGTGTGGTGAGTGTACAGAGACTACTACGAGACGTCTTTGAGTACTATTAGTGTTGCAGTTTATGTTGATTTTTTTTGTCATAAGAATAAAATTTTACTCATCTATTTGCTTTCTGAGCACCAACGAATGAATAAAGAGAGGCTTTTATGATATTGCAGTTATTAGCCATTCGGTGGGATGGCGAAGACAAAAGGTAAATAAAAACGCCCGACGAATGTCCCATGCAGGTTTCCACGTGGCACAACACATAAAGAATGCCGGGAGTAGAAAACAAAAAGAAAGCTGGACACTTTTATTTAACATTTCCGTAGAACTTGTTTTTTTTTGTGCAATATCAGATCGGCACATATGTCCTTATCTGCCCGTCCGAGGTGTTCCGCGTACGATTGGGACGGCCCTTGTCGCAGCCGACGCTGACGGGCGAAGCCCCGTCATTCTTTTTGGGAGATATGCTGGAGTCGAATTGGGAACTGCTTTGTCGATACCTCCAATGTTACGGTGCTCAAAAGCAGACACACGATTTGCGCAGGCGCACAAAAAGGGGAACACTCGCGCAGCGCTGACTTTAAAATTTTGTTGTTGGTTACTCTTTTTTTTTCCTTCGACTCGTTAAAAGAAGCAATGCAAAACCTCCGCTACTGTCTCCTTGAAGCTCAAAACCTCCGCTACTGTCTCCTTGTAATATACAGTGCAATCCACTTTTAACGATAATGAGAAAACCTCAAAATGCAATTGTTATAACCGATTATCGTTGTATGTCGTATGTTGTAGCTAGAGACAGGGTTCTAACACACCGGGCATTTAGCCGCTCTATATTTTAGCCTCGAATAATCTGCCTAGTGTTTTGATTACTGTTCTTGCCTAGTATGGTTGGTTAGATGTGCCATACTTTGTTGATCCCTGGCCAAACATGCTCTCCCGCTGCAAGTACCCATTTTCCGTGTGCCCCTTTCAGGCTATGGATTTGTGGACTTTGAATCTCCGTTGGCCGCCGAGAAAGCTGTCAAGGCGCTCCAGGCTCAGGGGGTCCAGGCACAGATGGCCAAGGTGCGCGCTTGCCTTCTCTCCTCAACGCGAGACACTCCGCTGCGATGGAAGGCCGTCCTGGAAATGCCCTGCCACAATTGTGCTCGTTTCTTCTCGCGAGAGGATGGTCTAGACAGTGCTACAGATGGACGTTGGAGTCGCTGTGGGCGCTCCCACAAGCTGCGGAGTAACGTAAATTTATACTCCGCGACAACTTTTTTTGGCAATGCAGTGGAAGGTTAAGGCCCGTGTCCCCCTTCCCATTTTGAGTGCTGAATAAAGCTGCGCCCAAGCTCTCCTCCTCTCCCCGGAAGTGCCGAGAAAAGTGGTCCCTGAGTATAGCACCATCTCTCGATCATCAGCAGTGTCTGACAACGGTGTTTGAACTCCGCTCATGAGTGCATAGAAGAACGGAAAAGAAAATGATTTTGCTCGCTTTCTGCTCGATATACGAAATGGAAACTATTTTTAACATCGTATACTTGCTTTAGAAAAACGCTTTTGGTAAGCTTTGTGCAAGCTCGGACGTCTCGCTTTGATTTAAAATGACACGAGGGGCGGCAATCGCGCAGATGACGGGGCGAGCGGCGAATGCAGTCGCACGCTTACGCAAAATCTGCGCTCGCGCAACTAGCGTCAACCAATTTGGCATGCTTAGTCCTCGTGACGCATGCGTCGCCTACTCCAGACGCCTAATTTCCCCCACAA
Organism: Ixodes persulcatus; assembly: GCA_013358835.2. NCBI lineage: Eukaryota > Metazoa > Arthropoda > Arachnida > Ixodida > Ixodidae > Ixodes > Ixodes persulcatus. Next base: position 54,945 of record JABSTQ010010933.1, on the reverse strand, counting down.
ACGTTTTGCGATCGTGCAACCCCTGCCAATTTGTTCTCGAAGCATTATTATTCTCCCAACTCTACGTCCGAATAGTTATAAAAAATGTTACGTTGGCTTCAGATTTTTGATTGTCCAGTTTTTCTGCGTCCACCTCCGTGCATGTTCTCATTAATATGTGCCTAGCAGTCGGTAATGTTTCTGGCATTCAGCACAAAGAACTGTGCATCGATCCCTCCGAAAATCCTGGCACCCGCTCCGTGGACAAAGTTTCTGGATCAAAGGTACTCCCTTGGGGAGCGTATGCGAAGCCTGAATCCCGTAAATTTTGGAGACCAGGAACACAAAGGGTGCTACGATGTCGTGGGCTCTCAAACTGGGTTCCCCGGAACCTTCCCCCCAAACCCTGGGGGGAAGGGGGGGGGCTTGCAAATTTTCTTGGCTGTCCCCAATCCTAGATGAGCCCAGTTCGAGCGTAATGCAATTAATTCAATAATGCGAGCGAGCTGACGAGACTGACAATAATAGTCCCTGGAGAAGGGGAATAAGGGGGACAAAGAACAAACGCATATTAGATGATCCGAGCCATTCATTGGTGCGTGACTATGTGGCAGACACTCCCTGGTACGTGCATTATTGCTCATAAGGTCCGTGGGCTTTTGCACTGCTTTACTTTCCCCGAGATAGAAAGGACCCCCGTTGCGGAGGGTCCCTCGATGCTCAGCCAACTCTCTGGTGCCCCTTTGGGGAGCGCAGCAACAGGAGCAGGACCCGACGAACCTGTACATCGCCAACCTGCCGCTCTACATGGTGGAGCAGGACCTGGAGCAGATGCTGTCCAACCACGGCAATGTCATCTCCACGCGCATCCTACGAGACAACAACTCGCAGTCCAGGGGCGTCGGCTTTGCACGGTCAGTTGGCGCCACCTGCCCTCCTCCTCTCTTTCTAATGACGCGCCCCCTTCGGCCCAAGAAGAGGTTGTTAGAGAACAACTTGCATCTTATGAGGGCTTTTTAATGCTCTTGAGCGGTGGTTCTTGACCATTGATGTTTTGCGGACTCCTTGTGGATCGGCAGAGATAATGGAGGACCCCGTTCATAGTGAGGGAAAGGTATGGGCTAATTATAATAATCATTTCATAAATGGATATAGCTAGGGGCTAGTGTGAAGTAGACTTCTCTCACTGACATACACACAAAAAAACTCATCCCAAAATTGGAACGGTTCTTGTCAACCTGAAAGAAATACAACGCTTATTGCCGTGCTTGACTGATGAGGCAGGGCTTTGCGGACCCTTAGAATCCCTTTGCAGACCCCCATTTGAGAACCACTGCTCTATAGCCTTTGCCTTTCTCTTGCCCGTTCAGTTAATAGTGTCGAGGTATTAGCTGTTATTGCAGATCCATTTTTGATTGTCGTTATTTTGTGTAGGGTCACAAAGTCTCGCTGTTAGTGTCCTCATCGACCTTGAAAACGCCTAACTTATAAATTGGTTTTAATGGGGCACACCAAAGGACCTGCAGATTGTGGCTGCTAGGTGTCATTAAAACTGGCTAGATGTGTATGTCAAAAAAAGAAAAAGCGGTTGCATAATGCTTTTTTTGTTTCTTTTCCTCCCGCTTGCCTTTTAGTTGCAGGCTTATGAAGGACAGTGTTTTGCATTCACTGCCCGTTTGGTTTGTTTGGTGGCTAAGACCTGCTTTCTCTTTGTTGCGCAGGATGGAGTCTAAAGAGAAATGTGAACACATCATTGCTACATTCAACACCAAGGTCCTGCCCGGTCAGTCTCAATTTGCACGCGGAATTTTCGGCGGGAATTTGCGATGGCGGCGATCTTACATGTTCAGTGTGCCATTTTAGAACTCTGAGGCAGGCGATATGCAAAGCCTCGAGGGTTTGCGTGAATTGGGCGTAAAAAAATATTTGGGGTTCTGTCACCACGGTAAGCTTTGGATGTACCTTTTTCGATTACAAAAGCTTGTCTGGGAACCGTATAATTGCGTGTGTGGGCCAAGCTCACGTAAAAGCCACACACCCTCGTATTTAGACCAAAATATTAAAAATGAATTTTTAGAAATTATTTGCGCATTAGCTGCACTCTCCTTCTTTCCGAGGCATGCCAACTGCTTCCGTAGTGTGGCTCAAGCTCCGTGTCTCCGCCATGTTTACCCCGCCATGTACGTGGCTCTGGTCGTGCCTTTTGCCGTGTTTTTGAGCGCAAGTAAACATTACGGGAGGAAAGCTTCGGAAAGCTGTCCTTTTTATGGTTTTTGTCTCAGCCACCTTCTGCCCATGTGATAATAGTCGCTGTGAAATTGGACACTGGTTTTTGAACGTCACCGTTGGCCAGTTGGACTCGGTGAATGTTTCGTTCTGCTAAGTTGGTCTATGTGGGTCCCACAACCTGAGAGCAGTGGGCAAGTACTTTCGAACTGTCACTCATGCCTTGGAGCGCGGCAGACATGCAACGGGTCGCGAATACGGTGTTGACAAGATCTGCTTATGGTGCTGAACAACGCGATTGGGCCAAAACGAGCCAAACTGCGCCAATGGGCTTCCCCTGCTATATCCTGCTACATTTTACCAAAATATCAGGAATTTGCACTAACATTCTGGCAAAACTTAATTTCCCTTTATTAATATACGGAAAATACAATAGCTCAGGACTTGTACTCGGGTCGGATTGTTATGATAGGCTTATGCGATTTTTCAGAACTTTTGAAGTTTTGATTATCGCCTCAAATAACATACGATTCTTTTGCATTTCGTATCAGAAATAGACAGTACAGTCAAACCTCGATGTAACGAAGTCGGTAAAATTCTGAATTTACTTCGTTACATTGAAACTTCGCTACGTAGAAATTCGAGGCTAAAGTTAAAGGAAGTTTCCACAAATGTTTCTCGGGTGCACAAAACTCACCGAGGACGCCTTTGTTTCGGTTGAAAGCAGTCCGTCACCTTTTTCTAGGCCCCTCTTGGCATTATTATTGGCATCACACGACGTTCGCATAGCCAGACGGCCTGCATTGCGTCTTCGTCTTGCTGTGTGATCGCGAACCGCCTCAAGACATTGATCGCGTCCACCACTTCACGGTCACTGGGCAAATCGCAGGTGTCTTGCTCATCAGGCTCGATGTCGTCCCCGTCTTGCACGTTCCCACGAACATCGCTAGCTATCGCCTCGTTGGTTATTTCCTCCGTCGCAATGACAGCAGAGTCGGCGTATAGAAAGTCGTCGAGGTCGACGTTGTCAGGGCGGCTCCATCGCCCAGGACAATGAGAAACGCACGCTTCTAGTTAGGCATCGAAACGAACTACGCAGCGCAAACGAAGCTGACGGACGAAATAACGGCGGCTCTAGTGTCCTCTAGTAGCCGTTCTGTACACCACACTCGCCAGGTTCGGCCTGTTTCACCCTTTGAGCTTTATCGGGGCCCATTTCAGCGCATGTGCTTCCCAAAATCTCGTTTGAGACCCAAAAGTTTGTGACAAATTGTCCATGAAACTTCGTTACATTGAAATTTCGGCGAACGGAACTTTGTTACATAGAGGTCAGAAATACATGGCGTGCATACGCTTGCGGTTAGAAAAAGTTATGCACTTCGTTACATCGAGGGTTTTGTTACATAGAAATTCGTTACATCGAGGTTTGACTGTACTCGGAAGTTTCGCAATAATTGTCATGTTCATGGTTTGTTCTGGCGGGTTAGGTAGTTTCATTGAGTGCGCTTCCCACCGCATACTATGCTCCGTTTCACAATAACTTGGCAAACTGTAGAGGCTGCGGCTTCCGCGACCCAGTAAGAGCAGTGGAGCAAGGCACGTGATAACACTCCATGGTCAAGGCCACGGGGGCCTCCTTGCCTCCACAGCAACAGCGCCGTATGCGACAAAAAGTAGTTCTGGGCTTCTATTTTCTTTAAGAAAAATTGAACTCTCGCGTTTCTATCTTTATCGAAAATATATAAAATGTAAGGAATAAATATGCACGAATTTATGAGTTGCCATTATATTCAAACCAAAAAAGTGACGCCACATCCGTATTTGCTCCAGAATTGTTTCTCCACGTAACGCCGTGGCCGTTAACGATCGCAGCCGTGTAATCGACCACTTCCGCTGAAAACATTGCCCTGGCATTAGCACCCGTCAAAGATTCAGGGGGAAATTGAGCTTACGGTTGTTTCATGAACTGTTCCTGAAGAGCTCACTACTTTAGCAGACGGCAATGTTGAGCCAGAGAATGCTCATCCCAAGTTGGTTGGTTTCGCAGCAGACGGCTCTTGGCCAGCAGACGACAGCCGGCTCCTCTGGGCTTCCCATTTGGTGCAGTTACATGCACGTTCCCGTGACCTGGTGTCACGTGCCTCGCTCCAAAATTCTTATTGGGTCGCGGGGGCCGTACAGTCGGCCAAATTATCGTGAAGTAGAGTACAGTGTACTGCAAAGAAGTGACAACCGTGGAGCAGGCATCGCGATTTTGGCGTGTCTTGCTTGGACGCAGCGCCACCCCATGCTAAGGGGCAAGCACTCCTCCAGAGCGAGACTCAACACAATTTCTGAATACAGCTTGGGCTTGTATACATGATAGACTGCGATATCCTGGCAGTAGCTTTTTCCATTCCGAGACTTTCAAGGATACTTCTGTATTGCAAGAAGATTTATGTGCATTACGAAAATTAAAAGTAGCGCTAAAGACGAGGACAAGTAGAAGACACGGACAAGCGTCTTTTGTAGGTTCATTTTTTAATGCCAACTCATTTGTTTAGTTATCACTTTTATCTAGCTGCGAGTAAATTATAACTAAATTGGCAGGAACAGTGGCTGGAAGCTCGGCAAGAACCTTAACTAGTTCGGCGGGATTGTTTTTAAGAAGGCATATTAATCGCGTGCCAATTTTCGTTATGAAGTTCTACATACTGTAAACGACTTAATTTTTGCGAGGACCTAATTCTTGCGAATTTTGCGAATCGCCTGCAATTCGCGAAAAATAGGTTTGGGAAACAATTTTGGTAAAATGTAAACACATTGGAATCTATATTGAGACCCCACCACATTGCGAAAATTAGAACCGGCAAATTATTCCAAAACTTGAGCTTTGATCTAAATCGCGAAATATTGAGCCCACGAAAAATAAGTTGTTAAACGTAATTGATGGTTTTAATCAAATGCTTTCTTTTTTTATCTAAATTATAAATTGCAGTTTTATTACAACTTGTAGAACTTGAAGGAAACATTAATTTAGATTCTCGAAATTATTGTATTCTAACAGTTGAGTGGTATTCAGTACCCTAAATAACCATTTGCAGCAGTTTGTGTTGTCTTTCGTCAGTCATCTTCTTGTTAGCGTGTCTGGTGCTTCTCCATACAACGCTAGTTTTGTGTTTGAGGGAATCGCTGCTGCTGTGCAATCGATGCTAACGGAGGGTGTAAGTGAGAAGGCAAAGTAGACATTGCCTTCTAGTTGGACAGGCCAACGCATTAATCGTAACAAAATATTTGGAAATTAGGTGCGCGCTCATGTTCCAAGAGCTATTCCAAAGTGACTCTGACCAATCACATCACTGGGTATCTCTGCTGCAAAGTTCCCGTGCCAATATTGTGAAGGTAGAAATAATCCTGCGAGCGAGACCCGGAGACGCAGAGTGTCTGTAATGCACACTGACACGCCTCTTTGCAGGGTCCAAGGAGCCCCTGCTGGTGAAGTTTGCAGACGGAGGGAACAAGAAGCGCACACTCTACAAGAACCACGACCACCGGATGTGGCGCGACGGGGAGGTGCGTGGCCCAGATCTGATCTCTGCCATTCTCTCCATCCAGAACATTGGAAATTTCAGTAGAACACAAAAACACGGAGGTTGTTAGAAACTGAAAGCATGCCCCTCTGTTCCTCTCCCTCCGTTAAAAATATCTCCCTTTGTCATCGTAATTTCCTTCGTGTTTCCGACTGCGCCGCAACGCATCTGGGTACGTGGTTAGTCTTCCTTTGTCTCGGCTGCTCGACTCGCATCTGAGCTTGTGGCTGCTGGTCGACACAAAGTGCGGACTAGCGATATTTCTCTGCCGAGCATGAAGGGGGCGTCCGGTTAATTGACACCAATGGGCCGGAGCTTGGAAAGGGTCCGTGTGTCCCGTCCACACATGCTCGGCAAAGACTGTTTCAATGGTGTTGTGGGGGTCTGCTGTATTCCTCTAAAATCGTTTGCCCGTACACAGTGGCCGAGCCGTCTTGAAGCTATGGTCTAGCGAAAATTCGGGGGTGTCTACAGCGTGCATCTAGTGCTAGTCCCTTACCAGCCAGCGGCGTGTGGGCAGTGGGGTGGTTTCCATGGAAAGCCGTCGGTGCTTGTCGCCAACGCTGGTGTGCTTCCTTTGCAGGGCATTCCCCTGACGTACGACCAGAGTGCAATTTCTCAAAATGGGTGAGTGTTGGCTCCGGGGGCGGAGAGAGTGGGAGGGCGGGTCCCAAGCAGCGTGTGGGTGGTGCAGGGTGGCCCAGCAGCTGCTCCCGGCCCTGGGTAGCTACCAGCGGACATACTCGACGGCCCCCGTGTCGACGTATGCGCTGCCCGGGGCCACCACATGGGTCCACCCCACCCAGTACATCATGCAGGCCCCGCACATGACGGCCGCTGCACAGGTACGACCACCCGCCAAAGGGCCCCTTTAGTACTCGCCACCATGTTTGCTGCTGCTTGCCACCATGTGCCTTCAAACCTCACGACACCACACTGGCGCCATCTATCGGCTAGCCTCGTAACATTCGGCATTTCCGTATATTTTGTATCTTTTATGCATCATTCCTTTTTTGGAGCTTGAAAAACTTTTGACAACATACCGTATTTGCATGAATATAACGCGAGTTTTTTTCCGGAATTACGTGCTCCAAAACGCACGGCTCAATGCAGGAGATGGGGTGGGAAAAGTAGTTGGGGTGTGGAAGGGAATTTCTTAGCTCTTGGGCCACGAGAAGGGGCGAATAGCATTTTTATCGCTTTTGTGTTTGCACAACGCGCTCACGCCGCAGAAACTCGGTGCGTGTACCATGCGGGCACCGGCCAATTCAAGCCAGGCCAAGTCAAGTCGACACAAGCCAAGCCAAGACCACCCACCGCGTTTACGTTTACGCAATCGTGCAACACGAGGTGTTTGTTTATGCGGAGGGACCAGAACAACAAGTGTAATCGTGTGTCGGATTCAGCCGTATTTTTTCTGCCTGCGCATTTTTTAGTTTCTGCTCCAGAGTGGTCTGGTGTTTGTGTGTTGGTACTTGTGCTTCTGTGCCACGCTTGGATTGTGGGCTGCCGAGGAGCTCATGCAGAAGGAACCTCCAGACAAGGCATAGTCCGCCAAGTGGATTGTAAACGGAAGGACCTGAGCAGTCAGGATCAGTGCAGTCAAAACATAAACTGATATTGACTTTTCACTTCTGCTATGCCTCCCCCCCCTGAGTGCGAGAAATTGACTCCACAGCGTGTTCTCTGGTCGTAAGAGATGGCAACAAGTCGTGTCTAAGCAAATGCAAGTGTGTGAATGGGTCATATCTGGCATGTCTGTCGTGGGTCCTGGTTTCGTCTCTATGGAAACAGTCTCTCCTGGGTATGTTCTTTGAGCAACCGCCATAAGGTAACACCACTCCAGAACCGTGTCTCAGTTAGATTGGGTTGTGTGTATGTTTATACAGCCTAGAGCTTGGTCTGCTTCTAAGGGCAACGAGTCTCTCAGCCAGGCACGTAGCCAGGGGGGTGGCCCATGGGGCTGGGACCTCCTCTCCCCCCTCACCCTCGTACAACATTTTGTCATGGAACAAAATCCTGGCTACGTGCCTGCTCCCAGCTGTAGATGAGCAATTTAGCCAGTGCACTACAATCGCTAACCTGGCGTCTTTAACGTGCACCACGCAGTAGTGATGCACGACCGCACGCCGGTACGATGCTCATCCAGATCGAAAGGGGGGGCGGGGGATTGGACCCAGTTTGATACTCTGCCTCTGCGTGCCCTCGTGGCGGCCCCCACGGCTGTCCTTGCGAGACGAGTACGGTTGCTCGAATGGAGCCTTCTGACACTTGAAGCAGCCTGGGAGTGCCAGTGTCGAGCTGACCTCTCTGCGGATCCGTGCAGATGATTCCCTCGTCCCTGGACCCCATGACGCACGCCTACAGCCCAATCCTGCCTCAGCTGACCGCGCAGATGTCCCAGCTACAGCTGCCGGGTGCCTCGGTGAGTGGGACTTTGCTGCCTGGCGCCGCAGGTTTTGACAGATTCGAGTGTCCGGCGTGCCAAAGAAAACTTGGCGTCCTTTTAATGCCATATAAATTAATGGTGCATCGCAGCCAGCCGTAACTCTTCCCGAAAGTAACTACAGCGTGCGATTGTTCCCACTTAAGGTGTACCTGAGCTGGAAGCTAGAGGGTAAAAATATGATTTCTTTCCCCGACAGCAATTAATATATTTCCCCGTGGATTTTCAGCTCCCTGTACTATCGGGATGTTAAAACACTGTCTATGACGAATGCATGCTCAGACCTTCAATTTGGATCCCATTTGTGGGTTCAAATTTCGTATCTGCTTCATTATTTGCAATCTTTGTTTGATATGTTGCAACGATTGGCTTTCACATGGTCCGTGAGAAAGTGATGGGCTTATTCTAGAGCCAGTACGACAAAGCTGTTCTAGCAGAGAAACAAGTGTTGCACAAAAAACGGTGCTGTGACCAATTAAATACAGTCAAAACACCTCTGTAAGAAAGTTTGCTGGATTGGAGAAATTTTTCCTTGTACAGGCAACTTTCACATTAACTGAAGAGTGTGTTGGTAAAATTGACTGACGCAGAAAGAATAAAACAAACTCGGGACGAAGGACGACCTGAGTTTCGTCCTGAGCTTGTTTTATTCTTTCTGTGTCGGGCAACTTTGTTGTAGTAGTTGAGCGCGAAAAATTCTGCGAAGCTGGATTTGTGTTATTGCATGTTGACGTAACTTTGCAACATTCGAGGTGTATTAGAAAACAGTATAGTGGCAAATATAGTATGAGCGACATCAGAAACGAGGTTTTGTACATTGACAATTGATTTATCGAAACGGGGAACGGTGGCCGAGAGCGCATCGCAGCTCTGAGCACGTGGGGCAGAAACTTGCGCTACAGAATCCAAGCATCTTGAGCTCGATTACCACTTCTAAATACTAAATAAAAATTGTACGGGCACATGTTGGTGTACTCATCACTGCGTTTTCCCAGGCTAGTGGTCGTACCGCCAGTACCGCCCTGGCAAAATTTGCCATCTGCTGCCGAGATGGCAAATTTTGCTGCAGACTGATTTTCCATTTTGCAAACTTGCACACAACAAATTTAATTAGCTTACTAGGTGTGTGAATGACTTCCTTCGGGAGCATGCCAACAACGTCGTCAACGCCAACTCTGGACATTTGGGCGTGCACTATAGGGACTGTGGGTGTTCGTTTGAGCAACTGCACTGTGCTGGGAAGGAGCCCCAATCAGCTCACCAGGGAGATTATCGAGGTAGCAAGCATCCAAGGACACATTGACAAGTGTGTCAGCAGGCCATCTTTAACTCTCTCACAAAGGGAGCTCGAGTATTTAGCACCAGCAGTGAGAATTCTTTACTTTTTAATGTTTTAATATTTATTTTTAAATAATTCCTAGATTTTATTGGGTTTTTATGTTTGTAATCTGCATTTGAGGTCGTCATCTCTTTCTTAGGACATTGGAAAAGGGGAGGTGGGTCTTTTTGCATAGAAGAACAAGACAATACAAATCCAAGAGTTGTGAGTCAGCGCCGAGTGAGTGTATATTTTTCTTGGTGTGTCTGAGTTTGCGAGTGTTTCTCTTGTTGTGCGCTGTTATGTTATTCGACATCAACTACCAACTCGCCCAGTCAGCAGTCTTATCAGCTAATAATGCAAATTTCAGTAAAACTACCGATATCAACCCACGATCACGCAGCGAACGAGAGGCATTCGCATACTGTGTAAATTTGGCCTTTTCTGAATCGGGCAGCAGCTTGTGCTGTGACGTGTTGTTCCGAGACTCTCGATGCGGCTGCGCAGCTCTGCAGCAGCACAACAGAATCGGCGAGGATGGGGATTGGCGCAGAACCGAGTCGACTGAGCTCTTTTTCACATCTGTTTGGATTCTTTACGATGGCCAATCTCTCTGGCAGCGAAAACATTTACCGGCTTCGCATCACAATTGTTTTTGCTGTTTCGGGTCGGGAAGATGGTGCCAACTCGTCTTGTAGCAGAATGGTGGAGCGACGCACACTCCACGGCGTGAGCAAAAGGAAACTACCGTGTTTGCGCGATTCCAGTACGCCCCCGATTCTAACGCGCAGGCAGATTTAGCTTTCCGATATTCCAAAAGTAAATTGTGGCCGATCCTACCGCGCAGGTAAAATAATGAAGATTGAACACATACCCCATAGAAGAGACCTTATGAAATGAACGCCAACACGTAAATGATGTGCACTAGTCGCCGTTGTCAGAGTCCAACGATGGTTCTTCGCTGTCCACAGAGGTGATACCTGCTTTCGTCTAAAGTGTTTTTAAGTGCCGCGGTTCTTGCACATGTACGAGTGCGCGACCGTCGCCATTGGGAGGGTCGTCTTCCGAGCACCACTTTGCGAGCTCGTTGGGTCACTGGGATTGCGAGGCCACGCAGTGCTGCTCTGTTATTATCTTTTCCCGCCAGCGTGACAGCCTTTCGTTTAAATAAAGCCTCCTGATGGAATTTTGTTTTCCATCTTAAAACAGCAAACACGAGTCTGTAGACGCGAAAGAATGCGCGTGATACCAATACCAAAATGGCGAATGTAAACAAACGGTCATGATGGCGATGGGGCTAGCCACCTTATACACCTTTCCAAGAAACACTCGACCCCAGGGGCTGCAAACCGTCTCCGAGCCCAGTGCCTGGGTTTGAGGCTAGACCCTCACCGGTGTCCCTGCTAACCCTAACCGAGTGGACTGTGATTTCGATAGGCGCAGCCTGCGTAGGCACAGTTTCAAACACTGCTGGCGGCTAAATTCTCGTCTTTTCCCGCTGTATTTTGTATTTCATGGTGCATGTATTTTCCTGAAATCATTGAGAAAGCATTGTATCACATTTGAAAAAAAACAATAAAAACCTATAAATTATTTTTGTTGGATACGCGCGCAACAGAACGAATGTGACTGGAATGTATAGTTCTAGTTTAAAAGTAAACATTTGACAGAGATCTGTCTGGTTGGGAGTAATTAATTATTACAAAATTCGAACACCAACCAAGCCCTTCTATAGGGACCCTACGTTTCAAGGCCAATTCGGCCTCTTCTTCAGGGGCGACTACGGCTATGGCCGTTGAGGAGCAGTGTCTTTTTTCTTCTTCTACGGCGGGTGTCTGGTCTTCTTCTTTTACGGCTGTGCCTTTTCAATAAAGTGACGAAGCCCGTTCACATAGGCAGATGGTAAAGCTCCGAAAGACCTATTAATGTTCTGTGGCGTTGTTTGAACATGCCATGATTCGAGGAACAGTCTTTTTCGAGGATTTTTCTCAACGTCAATGATGCAAGCGTTATCAAAGTCAATAGGATGGTCCTTGACGTCGCAGTGCTCAGCGACCGCGCTACGCTCGTGATCCAACTTGCGCACATTGTTTTTATGTTGACGAATTCTCTCTGTAAAGTTCTTTGTTTCGCCGATGTATGTGGCCGCGCAAACTCCGCAAGGAATCTTATATACAACGCCTTGGGCTCTTTCTTTACCAGGGCGATCTTTTGGGCGTGGCATGAGTCGTCCAAGGGTAGATACAGGTTTGTGCGCTAGTTGGATGCCCTCTTTAGCAAGCACACGTGCCAGTGCCTCGCTTGTTCCGTTGATGTAAGGAACGCTGATGCGCGAGGTTGGGCGGGAATTCGCACTTGTCTGTTGCTGCACGTGTCATTGGTTTCGGCCTACACGGCGGGCAACGCGATGGATGAAGCTGCTTGTGTAGCCGTTTTTTTTAAGGTCAGCAATGACAGTTTGTTCCTCCTTTCTTTTGTCCTCTTCTGATGAGCAGATGGTCTTTGCCCTGGCCAAGAGTGTCCTGACCACCGACGCCTTGTGGTTGGCTGGGTGGCTGGATTCAAACTGGAGGTAGCGTCCAGTGTGCGTCGGTTCCCAGCCACCCAGCCAACCACAAGGCGTCGGTGGTCAGGACACTCTTGGCCACATACATCGGCGAAACAAAGAACTTTACAGAGAGAATTCGTCAACATAAAAACGACGTGCGCAAGTTGGATCACGAGCGTAGCGCGGTCGGTGAGCACTGCGACGTCAAGGACCATCCTATTGACTTTGATAACGCTTGCATCATTGACGTTGAGAAAACTCCTCGAAAAAGACTGTTCCTCGAATCATGGCATGTTCAAACAACGCCACAGAACATTAATAGGTCTTTCGGAGCTTTACTATCTGCCTATGTGAACGGGCTTCGTCACTTTATTGAAAAGGCACAGCCGTAAAAGAAGAAGACCAGACACCCGCCGTAGAAGAAGAAGAAAAAAGACACTGCTCCTCAACGGCCATAGCCGTAGTCGCCCCTGAAGAAGAGGCCGAATTGGCCTTGAAACGTAGGGTCCCTATAGACCGGCACGCTGTTTACAAACAAACCCGCGTTTGCCCACACCAGGTGTGGGCACTGCGCGTGCCCAGAAACCGAATTCGCCTCAAGTGAAGCGTCCACGCATGCGCAGTGCCGTCGACAGCGCCACTGCAGCTGCATGACGTCAGGGACGCGTGTTCGTCTATAGAAGGGCTTGGTTGGTGTTTGAATTTTGTAATAATTATATAGTTCTAGTTGTTTTTGTTTTTTTATAAGTTTTTATGGAGCCGCGCGATTCGCCGCATGTCAAACGACAAAGCGCTTAGCTGTCGAAAATAATTTACAACAGAAGATAGCCGAAAGGCATGCATTTTTCACGCTCACAAATAACGTGTTTACCGATGGATGGGACACGGGCATACAGTTTAGCAAGTGTTAACATTCAAACAATATATTGTACATACCACACGATGCAGCGTTATCTGAAAATAATTTATTTGAGAAAGATCTCAAATAACACAATCACAGTTGACGACAGTCACATCTTGACGATCGGACAGAACCCAAGATGACTTTGTTTTGGGGCACGTTTTCGGGAGAGCTTCCTTTTTTCGCAACATCACCAAGGCGAAGAAACGAACGCGACTGACCCTTTTTCCACCCCACCCGGACAACTATTTTTGGAGATGACTGAGGATTCTACGCGGATTATCTCTGGGAGGGGGGAGAACAATGTTCGCAAAATCGCGTCGAGGGCCGTTCGACGTCCTTCACCTTCTTCGTTTCCCGTGAATGTCGAGCAGGAAAGCTTGAACGGCAGGCACTTACCAGCTTTATTTCTCGCAGTGGAAGATAACACAGAAAGGGTACGCAGCACGCATAAAAAAAATTAAGTGGAAACTTTCAAGAGGGGCCAGAAAACTTTGAATGCAAAGCCGCAAAAACGTAGGTAGGGAACCGCGCTGAGCGGGTCTTCACAGTCCAAGAGAGTGGCAGAAAATTTCTAGCTGATAGAGGGCGCGAGAGTCGCACCAGCCGCATCAGCATCAGCAACATGGCAGGCGGCCTAGGAGCGTTTTTTGGAAAGGTGTATACCGAGTATTGCGTTTTCCTTTAGTTTCGGTTTTTGGTTTCGATTGTAACGCGCATGTAGTTTTGGTCGCAGATTTTGGGGAAAATGTGCGCGTTAGAATCGTGCAAACACGGTATGCGCGTGCGGTCGTTTCGCAGCCATAAAGGCTTTGCACAGTTTCCAACTGCTTCATCAGGGTCAAGTGGGTTATGGGTCGCATTTGCAATGTGCAAGGAAGCGATCAAAGTGAGGATCGGTAGATGGTCTGCGAGCCTGTCCGCCCCAATCTGCCTTTCCGTCTGCTTTTCTTCTCGCCAGGCGACCAAGGCACTTGTGAGGTGGGGGAAGCATCCGTCATAAGTTGCTCCCCATTGTTTCAGATGAACCCTCTCTTCAATGTAGGCTCTCTACACAGAAACATAGTCACCTAGTGCCATCGAAACAGAAACACTAGCCAATCATTTGAACCCGAGAATGTGCGGCGCAACGATGGCGGAAGGGCGCGTCACCGGTGCTGACCATCGCCGCTGCCACAGTATTTTTGTTCTCTACGCGCGTAACTTGAGAGTGACAATTTATGTAAAATCAACGATACTTTTCACCTAGAAAATTGATAATACCGGTCATTTTTGCTTTGTAGGAATTCATTGTAGTGGTCAGAGAAACACATTGAACACATAAGAGATTGGCCAGGACTGTTATTTTACTTTGTTAAGGGGCTGCTTCTAGAGCTTTTTGTTTTATATAACTTGATTCAATTCAAATGAAATTTTCATAGCTTATCTGCCATTACAATCGGACTACAAATATGTACTTGGTTTTGATGTAACCTAATTTATTTATTTATTTATTTTTTATATTTATATTTTCATGTTTTGTTAATACTGAAAATTTCATTTGCAAAGATTATGGGGAGGATTAAGACACATTGAAATACTGAAATAAAGAAATAAGCATATATCAGTAAACTAAAAGATCTGTAGAATTCAATGCGGAGGGCAAGTTCGTCTGCTTCTTGCGCAGGGGGTAGCGGTGACGTCAGAACGCCGAGCCCTGATTGGCTGATCGCGACCCCCTATCTGAGCGTCGTCTGCTCCTTTGCAACGTCGTCTGCTCGCAACGTCGTCCGCGTCTGTCTTACCTTTCTTGCGACTTTCGAAAGTGCAGAGGCCAGATTCACGAAACGATCTTACGCCAAAAATGTGAATACAAATTCGTATTCACGAAACAAAATTATCGTAAGTTTTGCGCAGGTTACGACGGAATCCTACGACAGCTCCGAAGCTGTCTTACGCACTTCTTATGATCAACTCAGCATGGCCGACAGCGTCGCTCAGTTACTTGGTCGTGACGACCAACGGACGTTTATTTTTGTACGTGCTCTTCTCTTGCGTCCCAACTACAAGCAGCAAGAAAAAAAGTAAAAAGTACTTGAAATAGACCACGACGAACAAGAACGCCGGATCCACAAACACCCCGGAAATGCTCCAATGGCCACGATTCCACTGACCCTGTCCAAGCGAGCTCGGCAGATAGGCCTAGCAGCGGTGCTCCGACGGTCCTTGGCCAAGACCGTGTGCCCACGACCGGCTGTCGTGCTGAATGGAATATGCCTGCACGACCCTTGTGAACCCTTCCCGTATTATACTTTGATCGCTGACCTCAATTTTAGATTAACAGGTCAATCTCTTCCTCTTGTCATCTCTTTGTTTTCCGAGGCAGCGGTGACTCTCGCCGGTGAAAAAGCGGTGAATCTCCGACAGACGCAGGGAAGGTAAAGCAGCCATCGCTTTGACTAGCAGACTTAAAGCGCAGACGCCGTTAACTGCGCCAACCCGCCGACGCCGTTAAAGAGTGAGGAGTCTCGCCGCACACGAAAGGAGGGAAAAAGTATTTGGGAGGGAACTTGCGGACACAAGCACGCTCAGTCTCGGTTCTTAGCAAACAACCTCGACGCCTCGGGACACCTCGCCAGTGAGTCCTTTGACTTCTCTCCTTGATGCGCGTTTGCTAGTTGTTAAGGGGGTACATGGGCCTAAGTTTCAAAATTTTTTTGAAAAAATTCATTTTTCAGTTTTGAGGTTTTTGGTTTTAGAAACTAATTATGCACCCTTACACTAAATTTCATAACCATGCGCCAAATAGTTACGTTGATATAAAATATTTTCAACACATTGTGAGGCACTAACAAAGTAAAGGAGTTCAATGTTTGAATGCATTTTTCTCAGTTCCGCATTTTGCTGCACATTTCATACGAAGGAATCTTTTGTTTGAAGGTAAAATTATTCTGATACCACAATCAAGATGTTTCTGAACTGAAATTTACTGGGGAATCAGGCTATCTACTTTATTTTGGTTTAAATTAAAGTCCTCATTGAGAAAAGGCTATGTTTTCAAAAATTGACATAGGACAGTTATGCATCTCATATTTCGAGGTAATCACTCTTGTTGAAATATGTACTTGGTTTTGATGTAACCTAATTTATTTACTTTTTATATTTATATTTTCATGTTTTGTTAATACTGAAAATTTCATTTGCAAAGATTATGGGGAGGATTAAGACACATTGAAATACTGAAATAAAGAAATAAGCATATATCAGTAAACTAAAAGATCTGTAGAATTCAATGCGGAGGGCAAGTTCGTCTGCTTCTTGCGCAGGGGGTAGCGGTGACGTCAGAACGCCGAGCCCTGATTGGCTGATCGCGTCCCCCTATCTGAGCGTCGTCTGCTCCTTTGCAACGTCGTCTGCTCGCAACGTCGTCCGCGTCTGTCTTACCTTTCTTGCGACTTTCGAAAGTGCAGAGGCCAGATTCACGAAACGATCTTACGCCAAAAATGTGAATACAAATTCGTATTCACGAAACAAAATTATCGTAAGTTTTGCGCAGGTTACGACGGAATCCTACGACAGTTCCGAAGCTGTCTTACGCACTTCTTACGATCAACTCAGCATGGCCGACAGCGTCGCTCAGTTACTTGGTCGTGTCGACCAACGGACGTTTATTTTTGTACGTGCTCTTCTCTTGCGTCCCAACTACAAGCAGCAAGAAAAAAAGTAAAAAGTACTTGAAATAGACCACGACGAACAAGAACGCCGGATCCACAAACACCCCGGAAATGCTCCAATGGCCACGATTCCACTGACCCTGTCCAAGCGAGCTCGGCAGATAGGCCTAGCAGCGGTGCTCCGACGGTCCTTGGCCAAGACCGTGTGCCCACGACCGGCTGGCGTGCTGAATGGAATATGCCTGCACGACCCTTGTGAACCCTTCCCGTATTATACTTTGATCGCTGACCTCAATTTTAGATTAACAGGTCAATCTCTTCCTCTTGTCATCTCTTTGTTTTCCGAGGCAGCGGTGACTCTCGCCGGTGAAAAAGCGGTGAATCTCCGACAGACGCAGGGAAGGTAAAGCAGCCATCGCTTTGACTAGCAGACTTAAAGCGCAGACGCCGTTAACTGCGCCAACCCGCCGACGCCGTTAAAGAGTGAGGAGTCTCGCCGCACACGAAAGGAGGGAAAAAGTATTTGGGAGGGAACTTGCGGACACAAGCACGCTCAGTCTCGGTTCTTAGCAAACAAACCTCGACGCCTCGGGACACCTCGCCAGTGAGTCCTTTGACTTCTCTCCTTGATGCGCGTTTGCTAGTTGTTAAGGGGGTACATGGGCCTAAGTTTCAAAATTTTTTTGAAAAAATTCATTTTTCAGTTTTGAGGTTTTTGGTTTTAGAAACTAATTATGCACCCTTACACTAAATTTCATAACCATGCGCCAAATAGTTACGTTGATATAAAATATTTTCAACACATTGTGAGGCACTAACAAAGTAAAGGAGTTCAATGTTTGAATGCATTTTTCTCAGTTCCGCATTTTGCTGCACATTTCATACGAAGGAATCTTTTGTTTGAAGGTAAAATTATTCTGATACCACAATCAAGATGTTTCTGAACTGAAATTTACTGGGGAATCAGGCTATCTACTTTATTTTGGTTTAAATTAAAGTCCTCCTTGAGAAAAGGCTATGTTTTCAAAAATTGACATAGGACAGTTATGCATCTCATATTTCGAGGTAATCACTCTTCTTGAAATATTTACATTAGTTATAAAAACTAGATAGCCCAAAGTCCCACATCCCCCACTTTATATTCAAGCAGTTAAAATGATGCTTAATAGCTTCATTTGCATATAATAGATTTCTTAATGAAAAGTGACACATCTTCTTATGCAGGAAAGTAGAGTTGTCCTAGAGAGCTGAAAGTTTGCACAATACACCTTCATCTGAAGTTAAATCTCCCCTGCAAATTTCATTCCGATCACTTGAGTAGTTCAGAAGTTCAACCTCTAGCCAGTGTCCCCCCTTAAAAACAACGTACCGCTCGATTTATTTCGTCTGCCCTCTCTGAAAGGCGAAGTCGAGCTCGCTTGTACGTTGCAAAGGAGCAGACGACGCTTAGATAGGGGGGTCGCGATCAGCCAATCAGGGCTCGGCGTTCTGATGTCACCGCTACTTCCTTTCTCGTGCGCAGAAGACGAAAATGAGCCCACTTGCGAGGCGTATAAGATATAAATAAAAGCTTTCGGATGATTTAGAAGCTTTTTAGGACACTTGAATTCTCCAGTTTGGAAATGATTTATTGCAGGATGCCTAAAAGGCACTTAAAAGAAAGCCTGATACCATATTTAATATATTTATACTCCTTATCGCATATGCAACACATGTACCTACCGCAGAAGGAAAGCATTATGAAGACTGGATATGCGCAAGTGGAGACATGACTTCCCTGAAATAGGAAAGTGCATAAATAGTTCACTAGGAGATGACAACAAAAACATCCACAGTTTGAAGGTTATGATGATAATGCGATACAGTAAACTCTGACTTGAGCGAACTTCGAGGGACCCAAGGAAGTACAGTTGAACCTCGATGGAAATCCGATTTTACAAATTTCCCGATTTAACGAACAAATTCGGATTCCCTGCGCAGCCTACGCACGAGGTCTCCCTTCCTCGATTCTACGAAGCTCCCGATTTAACCGAGTAATTAGTGGGTCCCGGTGAATTCGTTAAATTGAGGTTCAACTGTAGTTCACTTATATGAAATTCACTAAACTGAATATATTCACTATATTATGGAACAGCATAGGGCACAGCATACATTGAGTCAAAAGGTTGAAATGCAATTTATGGAGTTGCGTACATCGACATATACAAAGTGCATAACAGTTACGTTGCTACCTTCCTCATTTTGAAAAAAAAAAACAAATTATTTGCACCGGCGCTCTTAAAGGGCCCATGAAACGAATTTCGGACTGCAATGAATCAATTTATATTGGTATTTTACTAATAGCACATCGTTCAGTGGGCCAAAAGAAAAAAGGTAGGAAGCCAAAAGCCTGACTTTCGGTACGAAAATTGAAAAACCACAGCGGACTATTTTGTACCTCCTTCCCTTCGTAAACTCGCTGCCTTTTCTCTGTGATACATCCGCGGACCTCGCAGCGCGTCATCGGGACCCCGCAGCGCGTCACCGGGCCCAAACGAACGTCGCACGACACCGGAGCTCACTTAATCCATTCACCCCTAAGCTGACATTGTGGTGGAAGCTACGCGCTTGCCGGACCAATCAGCCGCTCCCCTTTCATCACCTCACCCCATTCTCTGCGCGTGGGTATGCGCGAGAGAGCGTGATCACGTGGCAAAAGTGTGGCTGGCCCAAGGAGCACGTAGCTTCCACAGCACTGTCAGCTTCGGGGTGAACGGGGTGGGGAAAGCAACCTTTGTCTGAATTTTGAGCGACGGCTAATCTTCTAGGGGGAGAATGGATGTGTCCGGATTAGAGAAACGAGAGTCCGAGCAAGAGGTGACTCCCCCTTTTCGTCTTCTTGAACTGTTTGGTACAATGCGCGATTTGTGAGTTGAGGAGGAAAGCTAAACAGGAAAAAGTTGGAAAAGCGTTTCATGACTCCTTAAAGGGAGGAGGTGGGCAATAAATATGAACTTTCTTATTTCTAGAGATATCTGAACGAAATTTACAGGGTGTGTTTATCGCACAGGCATAAGAGTAACTGCAAAGTTTCATGGAGCTGTGCATATTATTTCTCAAGTTACAAATATTTATCAAAATCGTCCATATGCATTCCTTATCCCAGGCCTGGAGAATTTGAAAAAGGTCGTAGCGGCGTAAAATTTGTTATGATGACCCCTGGATGGGTTCCCCAGGGCATAACAGAGCCCTTTTTTTAAATTTCTTTGTTGAAAAATTTTAACGCAACTTTGAATTTTGTGTAGTCAATGAAACCCACATTCATCAAATTAAGTTTTTTATTATAAATTTTTAGCACAGTTTTCTAAAAAAAGGGCTCTGTTATGCCCTCACAAAGTTATTTAGGAACAGAATAAAGACGGCACAAAAATCCATCCATCAGTTCCCGAGATATCGCTGGGACGAGCAGCCACGGCAGTGAAAAAATCCATTCTGAGAAAACAGCACTTGAAAGTTGCACACAGATTTTCAGCTTTAGAATGACCCTGCAGAATAGTCAGAAGTGTTCTTGCGCACTTTCTTCTTGTTCCGCCTTTCCAACTTCTCTCGATGTCGTTTGCCGGCCTTGTGCAGACGTAGGGCATCTTTCTCGGCAGCTCGTTGGAGGGCTTGATGGGCCGGCTGGAGTCCCACTGCAACCGATATTTCTGCAGTTGCCTCGTAGCAGCCGGCGTTGAACCTCAACACCGCTTCATGCAGTGCAGTTTCGACAGTGATCAGCGATGCATGCTGTTCCTTAGGCATCAAAGACCACAGGACAGAGTGGAAAGACTCAGATGCATTCTGAGTCTTTGCTCCCAAGCAGCGTTGAAGCAGAGAAACCTGCGACAGGCGTTGGTAGACGGGCAGCATAGCTGCAGCGACGTAGGCTGGGAGTTTGTGCTTGTGCTGGGGCTCACCTTTTGCCTCGGCAACTCTATGACGGCACCACGATTGAGCTCCCTCCGGGCAGAGTTCATGGTGAGGCTCCTGGTCAGTCGACGTGACATGATGGTAGGTGGCCGTAACAGCACGCTGCATCGCTGCCACGTCCTTGGAGTTGTTTCGGAGGGCCCAGCCATAGTAGTCAGTAAGCTTGTCGATGAGGGTCTTCGTCAACCTGCCCTTACCGCTCAACGGCTTGTCGCTCTTCTGGACAAGGTTGCGCAGTGCCGTTCCCATCCTCTTTTGAACATGGTTCAAACACTCTTCCTTCACGATTGGGACTAGCCCGTAGACGTTCTCTTCTGTAAGGGCAGAGAAGGTCCTTCTGTCCCCGTCGGAGACAAGTGCTGTATACCGCAGGTCGTGCTTGGAGATACAGCGCTTGAAGAGGGTCAGGGCGTCCTCGACCTCCATCCTCCCAGATTTGGCGTCCGTGTTTTTCTGGCAGACTCGATGCATGTGCCAGCTGTCATACCCTTGATCTCCAGGCTTGGGTCCTGTTTGGCACCCAAGGCACAGGTTGGATAAAACCAGGGCGTCCAAGATGAGGCCTGTGTGGTATTCTATGACTGACCCGACTCCGATGTGAGATGTCTGCCCTCTCTTGTGCCGTCATACACCACGGTGATATCCTTGCAGAACCCCGAGTCCATCTTCTTACAGGCTGTCTTCACCGCGACAGCTGACTCGGCATAAAACTTTTCCACGCACAGGGCCTCTGGCTCTCTGAAGGTCTTCTTCAGGTGCTCCTGGAACGTTTTGTGGTGGAGACCTCTGTGGGAGACGTTCATAGCTGCCCAAAAGTCATTGAGAGCTGTCTGCCCCTTTCCTATCTGCTTGATCGCCATGATGGAGCGGATGTTGACTTGGAAGGCCCTCGAGTCTTGTTGGCGTGGCCAAGTCCAGGAACTTGCAATAATGCCGCAATGGGGGCATACGACCTCGAGTTTTGCTGCCAGTCCGAGTTTGGTGCCTTCTTGGACAGTCAATCCAGTCCCCGAGCAATGCTTGCACACTGTGCAGCATAGCAGGTTGCTCAAAACGTCGATCTGAACAAGGCAGAACTTCTCACCTTGGCTTGTAGCAGAGGCAGGCGTGGGATTGGGCAGCATGGCTTCAAACTTCCTCTGGGTTCCTGGCATAGCTCCAAGTTCGGCTTGAACGGTATCACAATGTCTAGCTTCTGCTTCGATCTCCTCACGTGTCAGGAAATGCGTCCGCAGATGGGTGCTGGAAGACGCGCTCCCACTTGTCGCGGCAGGCGGAAGACGGGCGCTGGGACCCGCGATCTCGGGAGGAACCACAACGGTCGGCATGCTCGGTATTCCAGGCGTGAGCGGGGCGATGGCACAGAAAATCCATCACTGGAAGTGTTGACGCGATCATCATTGACGGCACGCCTCGCAGAAACTTCCAACTTCGCCATCCGCACTAACTTCATGGACCGCTTCCGCGCGCCAAATGCGCGCACCGTCTTGTACTTCGAACCCCGCATCGTGTGCGACCACGAAACAGACGGGCACGCTACACGAAACTACTCAAAGAAAGTTCGTAAAACGATCGTAAAGATGGCGAAAAACGAAGCGGAGCTGACAAAGCAAGAGCGCGTGCAAGCAGACCACTACCGAGAGCAGACGACGCGAGCGGCAACAGCAGGAGAAACGGAGGAGGAGGAGAGCGCTCCGCACGCGAAGAAATCGCGTCCCAGCCAATAGCAGTCGCGCGCTCCCCCGCACGCTCCTCGAGCGCGCGCTCTGTCCAATCGCGTTCTTGCGATTGCGACACGGAAGAACGGCGACCACGCCGTAACCACGCGGCCGACTGCCATTTTGGGAGCTGGCAAAAAAAAAGAGAAAGAATTCACGTTCAAAACAAGACTAAGATGGCGGCCGTCGGCCAAACGCGTCGAAAATGGCGAGCGCGCGAAGTTGGGGTTGATTTTGACGTTTGACCGTCACTTGAATGCTACCCAGGCCTCGTAAATAATTGTTTTTAAATATTTCCCCGTTGTATTTGGTGCTGATAATTACAGAGAAGGTAGTTTATGAGATATACAACCGAAAAATAAAGTTTTCTAAAAATCGACTTTTTCGCGATTTTTCGGTTTTCAAAGCCCGCGTCCCCCCTTAATGCGCATGCAGTAACAAAGCTGTCCAGAGAGTCTATGTTTTTTGCACTTCCTCTGGCCCAGCTTGTTGCTCTGACGAAGCCCTACCTCAACGGCATCGTCCACTGGCTCGAAATATCCCGTGCAGAGTCGATTCCTGTTTGGAATGAAACGCAGTTTCTCCTTCAGGCTTGGACTTTTGCTTCACCATCGTTGACAACGTCGACGGTGGAATCCCATAGTCCTTCGCAACGTCTGCTTGCTTTTGACCGTTGTCCAGACACTGAAGGATTTTGAGCCAACCGCTTCCGTTTCATCATACTCATTACGAAAGTGGGCGCACAAACTGCCGTCCTGCCGTTGTTACCCAAATTTAAGATGGCCGAATGGAACTGATGACAAAGAAAAAACACACACCATGTGGTTTGTTTTCATCTACCGCACCGCTGCTTCGTCTCAGCAGCGCTGTAAATGCCAGCAATGATACGCCGCTGCTGCAGAGGCAGCGGCAACAGGGAGGGACGGCAGGCATCGGCGGCAGGCATCGGCTGCGCCAGCGCTGCAGAGCACAAAACTTGGTTGAACTGATTGCGAAAATAATCCTGGGTCCACCGATCAAGTTTGTTGAACTGAAATACAGTAGAACCTCGTTGATACGTTTTTCATGGGACCGTGAAAAAAACGTATCATCCGGGAAAACGTAACAACCGATAACGCACTTAGGTGGGCTCTACATGAGACAGAAAGAATACAACGGTTGATTTTATGTGTACTTGCAGAACTGTTGAGGACTCGGACATGTTCACAAAAGCGGATAATATCCGCCTGCCGCTTCAAATTAATGTTAAGCAGTAAAAGCCGTTTCCCCAAGAGCCGCAGTCGTCTCACTTTCCGCGCAGTCGTGAACATTTAGGTAGCGGCGCAAGGTGTCCAACGCAATGATCGCGTCCGCAAATGTGGGCGCAGCGTAATAGTTTGTTTCTTGCTCGGAATCTTCGATCACTTTCTTCGTTATCGCCAGTAGTGAGGTCGGCCACGATGTCCGCTATCCTCTGCGGTTCAGAGGTAACGCCTCGATCTCCTTTCGTTTGGCGACAATGCTGTTCAAAGTTGACGGTGCGAGGTCTCTCGCGATGTCAGATCTCTTCCGGCTGGGATTGCGATCCACCGTCTGAAGTATATCAAACTTCTCTTGAAAAGAGAGTGCCTTCCTTTTTCGCGATGCCATGACCGTCGTCAATGGGCGCAAAACGCACATGCTCCTAAACACCACGGTTCACGCAATCGAGCGGAACAGAAACTAGAACATGCGGGTGCTTCTCGTGCCAGAGAAAGAGAGAAGTAACCTCTCCAGCCTCTCTCCCCGTCCGAGCAGTGCTCCAAGGTCGCACCCGGGCAAGATGGGAAGCTGTGACAGAGCTCAGCAAAGCCCAGCGAGGAGACAGACAGACGAGGGGGAAAGGAGTAAAGGGAAGATGCATGCCGTGCGAGCCGCATTGCATGGTTCGGCTTTGCTCTGTTAGCTTCGCTTCGAAGCCAGCGTGGCAGCCGGGCGCCCGGCACGCCGAGGCACCGCGATGCCGACACTTTTGGACGTAACAACCGGTAAAGCAAACGGGCAGGAAATTAATACGTGTATCTCTATGGAAGTAAAACAGGACCTGCGTTTTTGAACGTAACAGTTGGGAAAAGGTATAGACCGAGTACGTATTGACGAGGTTCTGCTGTATTCGCTATTCCGAAATTCGTTTTTCATTTAACTGAAACATTTCTGAACAGAATTCATAAGAAAACCGCCGGGGATTTTTTTTTAAGTTAATTATTCTGAAATATTTGTTAAACTGACGTTCGCTCAAATGAGGGTTTACTGTATTATGCAAAGGTTCAAGCAAGCTGGACAAGAATGACGTAGCTGTGTTTGGAGATTCCCCCTTTTTCCTCTTCTCCAGGGATCATTACGTTAAACATCCACAGGCCCATTTTATTTTGCTTCCGAGACAACATTTCCAGATAAGGGACATTATTTAACGAAACTCCTTCTGGACAAGATGTTAAGTGGCTGCCAATCTTGGACCCCATGACGCACGCCTACAGTTTACTGAGAAAACACAAAAATATGTTTTCTTAGTGTACGCCTCGGGGAGCAGCGTCTCCCCTTAAATGGGCATTTTCGTAATAGAGGGAGGCGTTGGTTATAAAGGCGTTTGACTCTATTGTAGCTGCTAATATAATGTTGTTTACAGTACCCCATAGACCGAAAGGCGCCAGTGCAGCAGCCAAGTTGAGGCACTGGAATTTGAACCTGGTCCCAGCCCCGTTTGCCTTCCAGATGGCTTTTTGGTGCTGCTGACAGCGTTGCTCGACTCGTTTCAGTACATGGCCGGCAGCCACCACTACGGCAACCCGGCCACAGCAGCCACCATCTACCAGCAGGCACCCCAGCTGATGCAACAGATCCCACTTTCGGAGGTGGGTGAAGAACGGGGAAAAGCGTTCCCTTTCGAATGCGTCTTTGGGGGCGCGCAAGTTCTGTCGTGCCAAAAGGCATTTGCTCGCTACACAATTGGGCGTAGCGGGTTGTTGCTCATTGCACCCGAGAGCAAGTTCCTTTCGAGTGTGCCTAGGTCTAGCTAAAAAGCCTGACCTTCAATATTCTCTATGCAGTCTGCTGAGGAGTTGTAGAAAATGTAGTTGTTTCGAATAGCTTGCCTATTTGAATGCAGGTTGATGCTTTTGTTTCCTTCTGGCATTGGTTTCTAAAATTGAGGGTCGACATGACCGTAACCAAAGTGATTCGACTTGCATGTGGCATCGTCGCACCATTCTGGTGGTCGTTCCTACCTGTCCTTTTCGAGGAGAAATTCGGCGGTGTCAAATGTACGCTAAATGGATCAACTTCCTATTGGCACGCAGAATACCTTTGTGCGCTAAAAGTCTCGCTGCTGGGAATTGCCTGACTGCAGGTAAAGTAGGGGGCCATATTGACGCGTGTACTGGCCATTCTTTCGAGTAAGCAAAGATTTTTCAAGGAAAACACTCGTAGGACTTGGTGAACAACGTAGTGCGCGTCTTACTTCTCACCATGAATAAAAAGTGTGCACACGCCCTTAACATTTCATTTGGGGGGTGCGGGCACTGCTGGAGCTTGGGCTTATCCCCAAAGTTGCCAACTTTCTGAGTGAAATGCAAGGAATTCCCTTTTGAGATTTTCTCCTAGAACTTTCCTCGTACTATTGGATGTGGTACGGTGGGAAGAGCATCGCCCTTTGCCAAGTGATAATGCAGAGAACTGATGCGATTGGTTGTTTTTCCACCCGTCATTAGTGAATGGGGGCCACATAACTGCACATCTCCACCACTATCTTTATAGAGGTAAAAAATCAATAATTTTCTGGTAGCATTCTTTTTCTCACCTCGCAGATTTATGCAATACACACTGCCATAGTTTGACTGTATCAAATTTTGGTGGTGTGTATCTCATAAATTCGCATTTCTTCTTAATTTCTAACATTGATAAAAAAAAAGATGAGCTTGAGGGATTGTTAAGTGTTTCAAAAGGGCCTGGAAGCTACGAACAAACCTCACCATTGAAAGAGTAGAGAAACGTGAAATTTTTTATGTTGCATTTTTTTTATTTGTTGTAACGCGTATGACATTTATAATCGTAGAATGCAAGGTAAAATATGGCAAAGTGTTATTGTTAATCGATTATTTCATTATTCCTACTCGATGGATTTGGTTTCGATTGCTGGGAGCCTAGTTTTCGAGATTTCGTTAAAGAACAGGGAGGGCAAATATGGCAGCGTTCATGGGGGTCCAAAAACCAAGTGCAGTCGTGTGAACTCTATCGTAAAATGACTTAGAACGTCATTAAACCATCCTCATATAGTATGTAAACATCTTACAGTTGCACGAGCACAAGTGCTTTAAGGAACCTGGCCGTAACCAATAATTCCTCAAGTGCCCCGCACATGATGCCGAAACCCGGGAACGAAGCCCGAACAGGGTATGCAGAATTACGAACGTTGTCGATTTTCTATAACACTGCCGCAACATCCCGTGCCGAAAACGGATATGGAACGTCCGAAGGGGAAGCGTGCTGTCTGACAAGTGCAAGGTACCCGGGTCCTCAACGAGGCAGCCACTATTTTTGAGACTCTGCTACTCTGACATCTTTTCTAGAGCAGCTGACTGCTCCCCAGGAAAGATGCAACGCAAAAGCAGTCTTCATTGGTACACGCAGCAGTTGTGAATTTGAGCTGGAGCTCAGCTGGCGATTGTTTCGCTTATCGTACGTCCAAAAGTCCAAAAGACGCCTTTTGTCTTCTTTCCAAAACTCACACCTGGCCCAGTCTGTAGTCGAAGATTTCGACCTGTATACGCCGCGGACCTCTTCTCCCGGGTTTCGGCACCAAAATATTGCGAAATGATATTTGTGGCAATACGACGAATTTTAAAGAAGGGTCGTTTTATTGCTGCGTGTAAAGCGCAGGTAAAACGAGAGGCAATTATTTGGAACCCCTGTTCTTTCTTATCGTCACGCTCGCGGTGCGTGCATTTCATGTTGCGTCGCAGGACGGGCGATGCAAACCGCATTATTTTGACCCAAATGCAAGCACAGAATGCTAGGTTTGAAGGCCCCAAACGGAGGGGGGCATGGCGGCCTCCGGAGCGGGTGGAGTACCGCTTGGGCGGGCGTGTGCTGAGGGAGTGGCTTCCAGTTGCAGGACCCCTCCAACGGCGGCATGGGGGTTGGAAGCGGGGGCCCCAACGGGGACGACCAGCCCCAGCACCCATATCAAGCCTACCCCCAGGCTAAGTGATGCGGCGGACAATTGCCAGGCAAGCGGCTCTGCTCGCTCCCAGAGCTCCTCTCTTACGAATGTTTTGCCGAGCAGAAAAGCCAAACGTGAACTTTGCTCACAAACACATTGCGGCCTTGCATAGAGAATGGCGCTGATGCTGCGCTGACTTGGAGGCAACTTGTAGCGCCGTATCGGCGCTGCACCACTGATAGAGTGCAAAGACAGTGCTGCCTCAGGAAGGTTGGTGCTATTTCCAGCGCTAACTTAAGACCTTAAAGGCGCTGTCGCATTGAGGAAACAGTTGGACAACACTTTCCATCAACACGAGGGAAACATGTTTTCGGCGACCCTGTCACATTGGGGCAACAGCAAGCGCCGGGAAAGGTGTTTTTGTTGGTTGGCAACCGTGTTCGCCGATTTGCTGTCCGACAGTCGAAGAATACCCCGTCGCACCGCGCTGACGGTGACCACTTTATTATTTGGTTGTTTACCTTTGTTTGTGTGCGGCGTTGTGGAAATCTCTCTACAAGGTGAAGGGCCGGAAGTTACCTCGGGACGACATCGACCAGTGACTGTGATTAGAGAACTTGACACAAGGAGTATTTTCCAGCTTTCATTTTATCGAAACGTTCTTAATTCCCCGATGATGCAGCCCTAACCGAGATCCCTGTTATGTTTGTGATTTACGCCACCGTATCAAGTATTTCTGTCCAGTTTGGTTCTTTCGTGCAATTCCTAGTTCTAGCGTAAAATTTAATTAATACCGGCAGTACCCCAAAGTGTCTTTTTTAGTGTGGTGTTGAGCTGAACTTACAGTGCTTAAAAACTGCGACACCGACACGATCAGCCTCCAGAACGATCGGTCGAATAAATATTTTTCAACCCTATCTAGTTGCCTATCGCATGCTATGTGATGGCTTCATGCCCCAAAACGTCCTGGGAATTTTTTTAACAATTCGGGTGTCTGGCAGCGGCTGTTTTGAAGTACCAAGCATCAACAATCATGATCGAAGTGGTCGTTTTAATGCTTCGATTTTTTAATCGCTCGCTTTCCCGGATGAATTTTACTAAAATTTATCAGCGGACGAGTAGGCGTGCCTTATTGTTTCGCTAGCAGTAATGTGAGCTGGTCCCTCGGCAGTTCTAATTTCAACAGCCATCTGAACGTTCACGACCATAGCTGTGACCATTTCGACAATCACTTTCTGTAATTATGCGGTAAAAACATTCATCAAACTATTTTAGCTGCACGCCAGCCTCAATTATCGTTAAATAGCCTTTACCGAGCTTTAATTGGAGTAAGCTCTTAAGAAAAGAAGTTATTGATGGGGAACTCCGCCGTTGAAACTATCTGTGTTGTGTTGACAGCACAAATTTGGCCCATCCACAGATTTGGGCAACACACGTCGTCCAACGCAACTTGCTGCTGTTTCGTTGCCGAAAACTGTCACACCGAGGCAACATTGTTGCTGTCACCTGTGTTGTGCTGATGGTCGCACGATGTGACAGGTTTCTTAGGCAACAGAGAACAAAGTTGACCAACTGTGTATAAACATGTTGTGCTGCTGTTGCCGCCGTGTTTTCTCAATGTGAGAGCGCCTTTTGAGTGCTTGGCACAAAACCAAGAATTGAATGAGGAAGGCTCGCGCGAATAACTTGATTGCCCTCCGCAACTCGGACGAAAGGTTTCTAAGGAACGGATGCTTTTATATCCTCCTGATATTCGATTCTAGAGTTGTCTGTTGCGCACTTTCGAATATTTTTTAGAGTAACAAACATTCATCTCGACAAATCCCGAAGAATTGCCTCCAGGCTCATTGTGTGAGAGTAGGGATTATTAGAAAAATGTGATGCACAATGGCATGGTCTGCCTTGCACCTACCGAATATTTTGTTTGTTTGGGCGTGCATTTGTTGTTGCCCCGTAGCTAGCACGAGTAGTTTTGGTTTCGGTCCTACATTTCTTACAGAATTATTTCTCGCCACTCGCGTGGTGGACAACAATTATGTTGGGGTGATTTCGTGTCAACCTATCGTAGAATACCGTGCATGCGCCCATCCTGCACTAAGCGCCAACCACCAAAATTTGAAACATCCAAAAAAATATGCGCGGTACATTATATACGTAAAATTGATGACCTCACATGCGCCCATCCCCTATTTTTTCGCGATTATCTTCAAATTTTGAGTGGGCGCTTGCTCGGTATCTTATGGTAGGTGTTAAAAAACTTGGGGTAAAATATATATCGCGGACAATTATTTGGCAAGCGTAACAGCTCGAGCCCATCTTCTTATTTGGATATGAGGATGTATTACCTTCTGAAGGTCAAGGTATTAGAAAGTTGTGCCGATTAGCACCAGTCGCAAATTCATTATTTTTACGCGACTCTTTCATATCTGCTGGTATGGTTTCATTGCCACTACACCCTTGTTTTACTTAAAAAATGTTTATTTACCATTAATTCTCTACCTGCGACAATAGTTTTCCAAATGTGGATTGCCAGAGCGGTTTCTGTTTTGAGATCACAATCTCGAATTCACAAGCTGGGACAACAACCAATTTGGCTGCTTGTCTAGGACCGGGTCAACCCGCTGTGTGGCGGTACTTCTTTGAATGCCAAGGTGTGATACCTTTACTTGGGGGTGAGATAGAGTGAATTATTGAACACGGCCCCCGAAACGGGGAGTATCAAGCTGAAAAGGAGGGGGGCCGTCTCTCGCACTCTTGAGGCCTCCAGTACGCTGCCTGGAATGGGTCTTTGACTGGTGTCCCGCCCATACGTCGCAAGTAGTGTCATGCTGTTGGGCGTAGAAGCTCTGGAAGGAAGCGCGAGAAAGTGTCGCTGTCTTCACGGCGTCTCAGTTCCCAAAGCTTCCGTGGACTGTCGGGCTGGGGTGAGACGTGCAGCAGAACAGGTGTCTGCCAGGTCCACCGCAGTGTCAATTTCTGCCGGACGTCATCGGGCAGAAATTGAGGTGGCACTTTTATCTGCGACAGCGTTTAGGAGTTTGTCTCGCAGAAAATCCATTGTCGATGTGACGGGAAAATCCTGATTGGTTGATAGGGTCACGACGTTGCAACCACATGACCCCGCGTGGGAATTTCGAACAACCCACAACGCTCGCGTGAAACATGACATCACACGTCGAATGAAAGTGATTTAAAAAAAAAAAAAAAAAGACACGACATGCAATGCGAACTAAAGGTCGCCGCATGTCTGAGAAGATTTAACTTTATAAAGTAAATCGATTGCCTTAAAGACAAAGTGTGAAGAATTTTAGGCGGAGGCGGGATTCTAACCGAGGACCCTTCGGTTGCGAGCCAGACACGCTTGCACGGCTTGGGAATGACCGAAGGTTTATATGGCTAATTATCGCATTCCACTCTTAAAGGCGAAGCTTAACCATTCTCCCGTAATTTGTTTTGTAAACCCACCAATGGGAGGCTGCGTTGCAGGCACCGGACGGTCGGGGACTGGCAAAGCCACCGGGTGACGAGCCGATTGCTGACGGCGTGCATCGCTTTCTTTGTTTGCAGATCTGATTTTGTTGCAGCGCAGCGTGCAGGCTTCCCTGGCCGAGTCCCTCTCCGAGAGAGCGGGTTGCCGGGCCGCCTCGGCTGCGGGGACCGGGGGCCGCGCGAGGGCATCCTAACGTAAACCCCCTCGGACCGACCGCCCACTCGCACGAGCGCACGCCCCGTTTTTAATGGCCGCAGTTTTTAAGAAAGACGACGCTTGAGTCGAGAATCAAAAGTGGCGCCGCCACTGTCTGCGTCGGTGCGGGAGATTTTTATTTTGTTTCGTTCTTTTAATCGTATAGCGGGCGGCGTCTTTGGTTTTGTCCCGCCGGTCTTTGCTCCATCCAACGTCGGCCCTCATTTTCGTGTTTCCAAACGATCGGCCGCTGCGTGTGGTTAATGGAGCCGGCACACACCCGTCTCCTCCTGATTGGTGGCTCAAGGGCGGAGGCTTTGTTTCTTTGGCCCGGAGCTGCGTCTGACGAGCTTCGGGTGTCCGCAGGGAGCGCCCGGGGCCCCCCTTTGGAGCCGTCTCGGGACGGTGCCTCTTTTTCGTCTCGGAGGGCTCCCGCTTGCGGCTCGCGTCTTTTGTGTCCCCGCAGGGTCTTTTAGTAGTTGTCCCGGAACCGAGAGAAACTTTTAAAAAGAAAGTTATGAAAAAAACGGAAAGGGAGGGAAGCTTTGTGATGCGTAGGTGGTAGTTGACTAGAGGTAGCTTTCTAGGAGTTAGTTTTTTCTAAAGGCGACGCGGACGTGTACATAGCCCGGGGGACTGCTCACGGGGCACCCGGGCGTGGGCCCCGGCAAGTATTTGTACATAAGAGTTTTTCATACTGCAACGCTCCCTACACGTGGTCGACGAGGCAGCCAGACTCCCGCGTTTTTAGAAGAAACGGGCGCGGCCGTTGACGGCTCTCCGCGTTGGTGCTTTGTCGTCCCCCTGCCTCGTGCGCCCTGTCCGACCCTTTTCCCCGCATCTCTCGTTCTGATTTCGGAGAAGAAAAGCTTGTTTCTGCCATTCCATTTTGTCGTAGCCGCAGCAGGCGCCGTCTTTTGTCTCGCGCCGCCTGGTGGGAAGGCAGAGAAGTGTCAACCAAAGAAGACCCCGCACAAGAAAGACGGATATTTTTGTAACTTTTTATATACGGCCTTTCTATTCCCCCTCTGTTCCCGGCAGCACACCTGGTTTAGGACACGTCCCAACTTGCGTTTGGCACGGAGGTGCAGCCCTCGTCGGCCGGAGCGCCTCTCGTCGGCACGCTCCGGAGCAGAGAAGGACCCGCTGCCTTACAGTTGTGCCAAAATACCCCCTCAGTTCCCCAAGTAGCGCGCATTTTGGAAGACGGTCTCTGAAGGTGCTAGACGTCACCCCCACCACCTGTGCAAAGTGACAGTATACAACGAAGTGCCTGCTCTAAAGCTTTGCTGTTGTTGAGTAGATTGAGGCACCACTGCAGGGCCCCTCCAACAGGCGCTCCCTTCGGGGCCCCCCATTCCCGCTGCGCCTTTTCCGGAGACTACAGGGGCACGCGAGCCACGGGGCAGTGTGGGCCCGCGGGGCGGGCGGCCGCCTCGGAAGCGGCGGGGAGCAGTCTTCCTGGACGGCCCTTTGTTATCTCGAGGCCCGCGTCCCATTGGCCGGCTTGGGCCCCCGCACAAACCCTCGGACGCGCATCGCTGCCGGCCTGTTTTGCGAGCGGCTTTGTTGGTCCTCCCGTTACGAGGGGGATGTGACCGAGCGAGACAAACTTTAGACCTAGAGACGCGCGGTGGGACGAAAGGCCGATGAAGGAGGAGGGGCTTACGGCTGTGTTGACAACGCGTCTGACGAAGATACTTTTAAGTTTTTGTGGTTTCCTTTTTGACGGACCAGTAGTTATCCGAGTACTGACAGAGAGCGAGAGACATTGAAGATTGGAGTTACCGTTGTTGCAGTGCCTTCCAAGTTAGTTGCAGATCTACTTAGAAGCGTGGTGCCGGGCCTTTTCCGCCTCGGACCTCGTTTTGATTTCCTTAATTTTACATTGCAGTGGTAGTTTTCAAGTCACAAAGTTACAACTCGGCGTTGGGGGAACATTTTCCATGACTTTTTGAAACCATTTTGAGAGATGCAGCTATTTGACTCAGCCACATTCCCGTAAATTGTCGCCCGATCCGAATGCAGCGCTTACTCTGAATTTCTCCCGATTCTCTCTCCTTGTTTCCGCACTCCTCCGAGGAATCGTAGGACTACCCGCTCCGACGGAACTGTTGACTTATGCAACCATTTGACATTCCACACCTGGAGGACAGTCGCAGCAAAGTTGAGTGCCCCCATTCATGGACACGGCAATGTTTGTCTTCCTTGGCCGAAATTGACGCACGCGCGGTCGGCCCCGGCCGGGCACTGCCGACATACGGCCACACCTAACTTGGCCGGCGTCGCCCGCGCGCGTTTTCCTCTTTGTCGTTTGGCGCGTCGCAATTTTCGCGGATGACGCCGACCACACTGGGCAGTGCATCGGCGCAAAAGAAACAAAATGCGGACTGGTAGCTTTGAGGTAGTACTGTGGCCGCGGCAGAAACGGCAGATTCGGGCTCGTATGGTCGGTAGTCTAGAAGGCTCCGAGGCCTGACCGAACTGCCCCGAGACCCGGGGACGGACGCGGGGCCGCGCAGGTGCGGCCCCAGCGGCAGACGACGAGCGGACTCTGGGGGTCGCCACGACCCCGCTGTGGGCGCCACCCGTGGAGCGGCGACGGCGAGAGTGTGTGAGTGTGTGCACCGAGAGAACTCGCCGGCCCCGAATGGCGCCCACCACTCCCGGGAACCTCCTGCCGTTCCCACGGACTCTGGGAGACTGCGGCAGGACTCTGTGAACTGTGGCGGAGCGAGGCAAAACTTTTGCGCCTTTCTGGCCTCGTTCCGTCTTTCAATGCTCCCTCCCCTGCCCCCTCCCCTTTTCTTTTTCGCGGGAAACGGTGGACAAAAGCGTCGGTTTAGTTCTTTGTGCCTCGAGTTGTTTTGGATGCTTTCATTTTGTGACCACAATTTTTTTGTGTTCCTTGGCTTTGTCGTCGACATGCAACCCCGTAACAGGGAGAGAGCCATGTTCTTGGGTGGCTCACATTGCGGGTTTTTCCGTTTGTGCATTCTCCGAGGGGAGGCGAGGACCTTTTTTCTTTTTTTGTCGGCCACCCCACCGGGAGAGTGCAAGGGACAGATTGGGAGTGCCAGCGAGAGTGGGGTGCGTCAATGTTGATGCGACAACGCTTGGAACCCAGGGTTTATTTCACCTCGTTTTTTTTTTAAGTGAAATAAAATAAATTTTTGACCTGGGCCCTGTTTAATGCTTCTGGTGTTCCTCTCTGTTTGAATTCCCTGCTGTCCTGTTCATCACCCTTTGGAAGTTGTCGAAGCACGCCTTGCGGTGAGAAGTTAAAAAATAATGCGCGAGCATGAGAAAAAGAGGGGTGTTTTGCAAGCGGTACCTCTATTGACCTTTTGTTTTGCTAGCATTCTTGTTCATCAGTTGCAGTCAATCCTTTCGACAGGCATTTACAATAACGAAAGAGGGACATGGAAGTCAAACGGACAACACAGGTTTTCGACTTGCAACAAAACGTTTTGTTGCAAGGCGAAAGCTTTTGTTGTCTGTTTGTCTTCCATGCCCCTCTTTTGTTATCCTAAATTATACAGCAACAAGCTCAACATCTACACTGCACATTAAATATTCTTTTAACATATAAAAAAAAAAAAGTAAAACTTGAGTTCAACAGCTCGCGTTTTTTCCAAAGTCGAGGGTTAATCTATAAACCAGAGCTGACAGCATCTCAGAATATGCTTAATATTTACGCTTCAGCTTGGTGGGTGACCTAGCCACTTGTGAGTTTTTTTCGCAAAAAGCTCGCAGCAATTCTTTTTTTTTTTTTTCTGTTTGTGCATTATTTGTGCGCAAACAGAAAAAAAAATCTAAAGCGCCGAGTTTTGGAAAAATTCCAAGAGGCGGGTCAAAGCCAGGAGAGGAGGGAGCCAGAGGCCGTTGTTGCATGGTCCGTACAGTGTTGCTGCTTCTCCGAAACTACAAGGAAAGAAAAAGTGGTGGGAGAGGAGGATGAAGCAAGGCCCCACGACGCCTCCAAAGGCCTTGACCAGGTACCGTGGTACGTGCCAGGAAAGTGGAGACAGTGTAAACTGCTGGGTCCACTCGCTTCATCCCAAGGCAGTTATCTCGGACTTCTCATGCTGACATTGTTTCATACCGGAGCAGTTGATCCTAAAGTCACTCGATTCTGGGAAAGTAGCGCCATTGCCTTCCCTGCCTGCTAGGAAACTCTCGAGGCGACTGATCGGTCTCTGTTGCCATGGCGATTGCCATTTCAGTCCTTTCATATCTTCGTAAAGGTTGTTCCGAAGCAGTCGCACCAAGATTGCTGTGAAGTGTCGTCGTACTAAAAGCGTTCCTCACCAGTATAAGCATCGTTGACAGTCTGTATGCAAACAACTTGCCAATCATGCTTACCTCCACAGATGTCTTACCATGATATTGTTCTTATTACATATTTCGAGACAGGAAAATTCCTGTTCACTGCCACAAAGCACAGACTCGGCATGAAATGGCAGGGTGAAGATGTGCAGCTGTTTTGCTGGTGTGTGGCTAACAGAGACTGGCACCAGGATTTTAGATTGACTCGCCAGGAATAAAGAGGTCGAGGGGAAACTGCTCCTTCCATGGACCAAAATAGGGACCGAAATGGTGATCCTAGGAAACTATACTGCACTACTTTCCTAGGATCCAGTGACTTTAGCAACGCCAACACTGTATAGACTATGCACGAATGCCTTATATGACACAGCGCTTTAAAAGAACATGTGTGCAAACAAAGTGTCGAGCGAAAGTGCATACTATCAAACCACTTTAATGTAGTTATGTTATGGTGGCGCCCTCTTATGGCTCCTGTCGGTGACGTCGCGACCAGGACCTGGCCTCCCAAGACTTTTTGCGCACTGGCTGCGC
Organism: Ixodes persulcatus; assembly: GCA_013358835.2. Classification (NCBI taxonomy): domain Eukaryota; kingdom Metazoa; phylum Arthropoda; class Arachnida; order Ixodida; family Ixodidae; genus Ixodes; species Ixodes persulcatus. Next base: position 18,915 of record JABSTQ010010933.1, on the reverse strand, counting down.
TCCTCGGGCCGTTGCATTCGTTGGTAAAGAGGGTTACTGTGGGGCGCTTGGTGGCACTCGCAACCAAGCCAAACCAGAGCCGTATGTTGGTCGAGTTCGGCCAGTGGATAAAAGTGAAGGAAAAGAGAAGGAAGGGAGCAAAGGGGAGACGACCGCCATTTTGATGCAACGCTGTCGGCGCCGAGCACTGTTAAGACTATGCGTCGTCTGCTACGGGCTTATTTGTTTTTCGCCCGAATAAAAGTTTGCGTTCAAACGTGGAGAAACTTCATTCTTTATCTTTTTAAGCCACCGAGGAATAACACTATATCGTTTTATTCCCAGAGCCTGCCAAATAAAAGGAAAGAACCGAAATTTGGATGTTGATCCCATGCATTCGGCCGGGCAAATGAATGAAAATGGCGGACCTCCCCGCTCAGCTGGGACCAGCCCGGAGTTCGCGCGCATGCGCTCACGCCTCTCGTTGATTGGCTCACTCTGGAGGTGGGGGGGGGGGTTATGGCGGCGAGATCATAGACTGGCCAAACTCTCCCCATATACGGCTCTGAACCAAACAGTGCAAAGAAATAGCCACAAATTATCATCATCATCAGTATCGTAGGCCTCCGGAACTTAGGAGCGATATGTGCTGCCCGCCTCTCGCTGCAAAAACACTGACCTTTGTCAAGGAAGACTTTGATCAAAATTTGAAGGTTCATCTTTTCAAAACGCGAAAGCTGTAGAACAAATGCCCACAATGTTGTCTTCAAACCAACTGTGCACCTAATCCTTCCTATAAAAACTGGGAAGATGAGTCAATTACAAAACTCTATAAATTTTCTAAATTTCAAGTACAGTCAAACTCGTTTATAACGAACTGGAGAAATTGCCCGATTTCGTTCAATATACTGAACAATTTGTTACAGCAACAGCAGGAAGTTCACGCACTCCTAGATATATTGAAGGTGGCAGCAACATTCCATTTTTTTTTTCACCACGGTCGACATGGCAAATGGTATTATCTGACAAAGAATTTCACTATATGCGAAACCAGTGACGCGGGTTTCCTAAGGAATGTGTTTTGACCTTCTCAATGTTCCACCAGCACAAGTTTTTTTTTTTAAATGCGAAAGCATTAACTGTCTCATGGAGCGAGCTGACATCATCAGTCTGAAGCGCAAAAACGGCAGATAGTTCCCTTCGGTTCCATTGGCTGGCGCACGTCGACGGGGCTCCCATTGGCCGCTGCGCTCGTCAGTTTCCACGACCGCTCACCCCACGGCGCTGCGTGTCCATCAGTGCGGAGCGTCCAAGGTCACCAGGGGAGCACGCGCCGACCGGCGACGAAAAGTATGCAGCAGTCGAAAAAGGGAGCAGACGAGCGAGCGGCTTGCCTGCTTTTGCATTCACAATTCGTAAGAAGTGCTTAGATGTACCTCAAGCTTTTTTATTTGTACACTTCCTTAAAATCATTCAGTTGAAAATTGCCGCGTCCCGTCTAGATCTTTTTTTCGTTTTGTCAGTGTTTCAGCGTATTATCCAGTAATGATGTCCACACTGGCCGAGAGCTAAAGAACATGCCTCAGCTTCTTGGTCACCTTGAACCACACCAGATTGCAGAACAAATTGGCAAGTTGCAGGAGGCCCAGGGAAGCGAAGCTTACGATGGCGAGGCTCGCCCAAATTCTGTCTTTTTCAAAACCGCCAGTGACAAGGGAGTTTATTGGCTGAAAAGCGCCGCGGTCCTGATGGGGCACTACAGCGCTATAGGGCATGACTAAGCCAATGATGCCGGAAGTGCCAGAGCTCGTGCGTTTGCTTGGTGGTCGTGGGTGCTGGAAATTTAATATAGCCATTGCGTAGTTTGTCGTGCAAGATATACGCATGCATACCGACGCAACATCTTCTCGTGTTCATATAGGGGTTAATTCGCTGTACCCGAGTTTGTTGTAATCCGATTCGACTGTACCACTTGCTTCAAAAAGCAGAGCAGTTGATGCTCATGACTGCAGAGATTGTGTGACTATAGTATGTTGCCACTCAAGAAGAGCAGGAGACTGAGCCCCTGCAGGGGGGCGCCTACACCCTAGGTGTTGGGCACTTGGTGAGGCGTCGTCATGGACCCCAGCCACGTGGGCCGCCACACCCACTCGCTGGGGCACCTACTTTAGTAGGTGCTTGGTGAGGTGTCGCTACAAACCCCGAGCCATGTGGGTTCGCCCACCCACGCCTGGCTGTGTGTAGCTTAACCTGTGTCCGGGGAAAAGAGGATCCTGGCGGTTGAGCTGAGCTCGGGGGTACGTTTGGACCCTTCGGGTTTTGGACCCAGTCGATGCAATATACCGCTTCAGCCCCTGCTTCTCGTAGACAAGTGTCCTGGCTTGACCCGACCAGGAGGATTCAGTCGCCTCCTCTACCCTCTTCCTTTTTTCACCTTGTTAGGCGGCGAGGGTCAACCTTGGGTGGAAACAGCTCCTGTCCCTGAAACTACACTAGGGTATAGTGCCCGGGCAGCACTGGTAGGGTGTCAGCCAAGCCCTTCTTGCTATGGCGCATTACCTACCCCCTCGTTCGGCTCCATGGTGGGCAATGCACCCGGGCACTGAATTTCCTTCCCATTTGTTATGGGTCCAAAACTACAACATCCATTGGCCTCTGAAAAGAGGTCGCACCCAAGTCCTTGACATTTCCACTAAGCCCCCCAATTTTCTTGTTTTGCGCTCTGAGGGCGAAAAGCCACTTGCTAAATTTTCTTCATTTTTAGTGTCCAAAGTGCTTGAAGGTGTTGTCGGTGCAAACTTTAGCGCTAAAATGATGGCATCAGACAACTTTCTTGTTGAGATAAATACTAAGAAACAAAGCGAATCACTTCTAGCCCTGAACTCTATCTCGGACTACAAGGTCAGTGTGACCCCTCATTGAAAGTGAAACACTGTCCAAGTGGTCATCTCTGAAGATGGCTCGCTAGACTCGGCAGATATAGAGCTAGCTGAGGGTCTCTCTGGACTGGGAGTTGTTGCAGCGCGACTTGTCACCATCCGTCGCGACTGTGTAGACCGCAAAACGAGGCATGTTATTTTGACTTTCGACTCCACCCACTAATGCAAAGGCAGGCTACCTTCAGTGCCGTGTCCAGCATCATGTGCCGAACCCCGAGTGGTGCTTTAGGTGGCTCTCGGGCACCTAAAGCACTACTAACTGTACCGGTAAGCATCCAGCCATCTTGCCCATTATAGAAACAAGAAAAAGAAATTCTCACCATGAAGGCTAATGAAAGCACTTCTTACATTGATGCAAAAAAGCGCTTGGCCTTTGTTTCCAAAGGCTCTTGCACCCAGGTTGTACGCAGGGGATCGGTACGGCCAATGGTTTCGACTGGCACACTGACGTCTACGGACGATCTGTGTCTCCCGTCGAGATCTCCTGTGTCCCCAAGAGTGGTGCCACACTTTCGAATCGCAAGGTGGATGCTGCCTCCTCAGCATCCACCCTGGAGCAGGCAGGGGCTGACACCCCCTGCTCCACCTGGCACCCCTGGGGTCCAAGGTCAACCCCCTCACACCTCTGCTCCCCGGAGGAAGCCCAGAGAGCCGCCGAGGCAGTCGACCTCTAAAGGGTCAGCTGCCGGCGGCAACAGACGAGCCCATGTACGAAAGTGGGCTCAGGTCCGAGGAGGACGCTCCCCTTTCGGAATCGGAGCCCCCTCTTTCTGTCCCCAGTGGCCCCACTCGGAGGTAGAAAGAACCTCCTAAAAAACGGAGCACCCCACGTGTAAAGATAGATTTTAAACCTTAACGACCCCTCCTTTTTGTATACATTTCTTCTCTAAATGGTAAAGAACTAGTATAGTAGCCCATGTACGAAAGTGGGCTCAGGTCCGAGGAGGACGCTCCCCTTTCGGAATCGGAGCCCCCTCTTTCTGTCCCCAGTGGCCCCACTCGGAGGTAGAAAGAACCTCCTAAAAAACGGAGCACCCCACGTGTAAAGATAGATTTTAAACCTTAACGACCCCTCCTTTTTGTATACATATTTTTTCTTCTCTAAATGGTAAAGAACTAGTATAGTAGCCCATGTACGAAAGTGGGCTCAGGTCCGAGGAGGACGCTCCCCTTTCGGAATCGGAGCCCCCTCTTTCTGTCCCCAGTGGCCCCACTCGGAGGTAGAAAGAACCTCCTAAAAAACGGAGCACCCCACGTGTAAAGATAGATTTTAAACCTTACGACCCTCCTTTTTGTATACATATTTTTTCTTCTCTAAATGGTAAAGAACTAGTATAGTAGCCCATGTACGAAAGTGGGCTCAGGTCCGAGGAGGACGCTCCCCTTTCGGAATCGGAGCCCCCTCTTTCTGTCCCCAGTGGCCCCACTCGGAGGTAGAAAGAACCTCCTAAAAAACGGAGCACCCCACGTGTAAAGATAGATTTTAAACCTTAACCTCCTTTTTGTATACATATTTTTTCTTCTCTAAATGGTAAAGAACTAGTATAGTAGCCCATGTACGAAAGTGGGCTCAGGTCCGAGGAGGACGCTCCCCTTTCGGAATCGGAGCCCCCTCTTTCTGTCCCCAGTGGCCCCACTCGGAGGTAGAAAGAACCTCCTAAAAAACGGAGCACCCCACGTGTAAAGATAGATTTTAAACCTTAACCTCCTTTTTGTATACATATTTTTTCTTCTCTAAATGGTAAAGAACTAGTATAGTAGCCCAGGTGAAAGAACCATCCTAAAAAACGGAGCACCCCCGTGTAAAGAATAGATTTTAACCTTAAATACCCCTCCTTTTTGTATACATTTCTTCTCTAATGGTAAAGAACTAGATCTGCAGTGGAATTGTTGCAGCCTTTTTCCTAATATTGATGACATCAATTTTTCTTTTTTTTTCGATGAGCTTCGACCTGTGGTTATATGCCTACAGGAAGACTCATCTTAGGGATACGCACGCAAATGTTCTACGCCACCATCAAGTGTTTAGAAAGGATCATCTAGCAACTCGTCAGGTAGAGTAGCTGTGGTTGTGCAGAGTGGTATTGCCTGTGCTTCAGTTCCTCTCACAACCTCACTAGAAGTAGTGGCAGTCTGTATTCTCCTCGACCGCCTTATTACGCTTGCATAGACTTGCGGCGCCTGCATGGACTTGCGGCGCAGCTTCCGCAACCTTTTTTAATCTTGGGGGACTTTAATGCCCACCACCCCATGTGGTGTAGTGCTTGCCAAGATTCCCGTGGTGATGTCATTGAAAGATTTTTGTTGTAAACCGGCCTTTGCTTTTAATGGACAAGAACCTACATTTTTTTTTAGTGCACCTCATAATACTTTTGCTTCTATCGATTTGTCTCTTACATCTCCAACTTGCCTGTTTTTCTTGGAAGGTTTTAGATAATCCTTTTGAAAGTGGTCATTTTCCCGCTATTTTAGAAAGAACCTCCTTCACTTCCCACACGTATCCTCGGGTGGAAATTAGACGAAGCTGACTGGGCTCTTTTTGCATTGGAAGCAGCGGTTGACCCACCTGAAGTTTTAGCTATGACCCCTGAAAATATGCCAGCCTGTACGTTACTGGCCATACCATAAATGCTTTTATCTGTCTCCATTCCCCAAACACGGAACAGTGCCAGGGCACCTTTTGCCGCTACCCAACGGCCTGGATCAAGATAGAATTTAAAACCTGTAAAGCAAAGGCTCATTGGAGAAGGAAACAAGCTAAGAAAAGCTCATGGATGAATTATGTTTCCAAGGCAAACAGTTCTGTCACTTCCGGGCACCTTTTGCCGCTACCCAACGGCCTGGATCAAGATAGAATTTAAAACCTGTAAAGCAAAGGCTCATTGGAGAAGGAAACAAGCTAAGAAAAGCTCATGGATGAATTATGTTTCCAAGGCAAACAGTTCTGTCACTTCCGGGCACCTTTTGCCGCTACCCAACGGCCTGGATCAAGATAGAATTTAAAACCTGTAAAGCAAAGGCTCATTGGAGAAGGAAACAAGCTAAGAAAAGCTCATGGATGAATTATGTTTCCAAGGCAAACAGTTCTGTCACTTCCGGGCACCTTTTGCCGCTACCCAACGGCCTGGATCAAGATAGAATTTAAAACCTGTAAAGCAAAGGCTCATTGGAGAAGGAAACAAGCTAAGAAAAGCTCATGGATGAATTATGTTTCCAAGGCAAACAGTTCTGTCACTTCCGGGCACCTTTTGCCGCTACCCAACGGCCTGGATCAAGATAGAATTTAAAACCTGTAAAGCAAAGGCTCATTGGAGAAGGAAACAAGCTAAGAAAAGCTCATGGATGAATTATGTTTCCAAGGCAAACAGTTCTGTCACTTCCGGGCACCTTTTGCCGCTACCCAACGGCCTGGATCAAGATAGAATTTAAAACCTGTAAAGCAAAGGCTCATTGGAGAAGGAAACAAGCTAAGAAAAGCTCATGGATGAATTATGTTTCCAAGGCAAACAGTTCTGTCACTTCCGGGCACCTTTTGCCGCTACCCAACGGCCTGGATCAAGATAGAATTTAAAACCTGTAAAGCAAAGGCTCATTGGAGAAGGAAACAAGCTAAGAAAAGCTCATGGATGAATTATGTTTCCAAGGCAAACAGTTCTGTCACTTCCGGGCACCTTTTGCCGCTACCCAACGGCCTGGATCAAGATAGAATTTAAAACCTCTAAAGCAAAGGCTCATTGGAGAAGGAAACAAGCTAAGAAAAGCTCATGGATGAATTATGTTTCCAAGGCAAACAGTTCTGTCACTTCCGGGCACCTTTTGCCGCTACCCAACGGCCTGGATCAAGATAGAATTTAAAACCTGTAAAGCAAAGGCTCATTGGAGAAGGAAACAAGCTAAGAAAAGCTCATGGATGAATTATGTTTCCAAGGCAAACAGTTCTGTCACTTCCGGGCACCTTTTGCCGCTACCCAACGGCCTGGATCAAGATAGAATTTAAAACCTGTAAAGCAAAGGCTCATTGGAGAAGGAAACAAGCTAAGAAAAGCTCATGGATGAATTATGTTTCCAAGGCAAACAGTTCTGTCACTTCCGGGCACCTTTTGCCGCTACCCAACGGCCTGGATCAAGATAGAATTTAAAACCTCTAAAGCAAAGGCTCATTGGAGAAGGAAACAAGCTAAGAAAAGCTCATGGATGAATTATGTTTCCAAGGCAAACAGTTCTGTCACTTCCGGGCACCTTTTGCCGCTACCCAACGGCCTGGATCAAGATAGAATTTAAAACCTGTAAAGCAAAGGCTCATTGGAGAAGGAAACAAGCTAAGAAAAGCTCATGGATGAATTATGTTTCCAAGGCAAACAGTTCTGTCACTTCCGGGCACCTTTTGCCGCTACCCAACGGCCTGGATCAAGATAGAATTTAAAACCTGTAAAGCAAAGGCTCATTGGAGAAGGAAACAAGCTAAGAAAAGCTCATGGATGAATTATGTTTCCAAGGCAAACAGTTCTGTCACTTCCGGGCACCTTTTGCCGCTACCCAACGGCCTGGATCAAGATAGAATTTAAAACCTGTAAAGCAAAGGCTCATTGGAGAAGGAAACAAGCTAAGAAAAGCTCATGGATGAATTATGTTTCCAAGGCAAACAGTTCTGTCACTTCCGGGCACCTTTTGCCGCTACCCAACGGCCTGGATCAAGATAGAATTTAAAACCTGTAAAGCAAAGGCTCATTGGAGAAGGAAACAAGCTAAGAAAAGCTCATGGATGAATTATGTTTCCAAGGCAAACAGTTCTGTCACTTCCGGGCACCTTTTGCCGCTACCCAACGGCCTGGATCAAGATAGAATTTAAAACCTGTAAAGCAAAGGCTCATTGGAGAAGGAAACAAGCTAAGAAAAGCTCATGGATGAATTATGTTTCCAAGGCAAACAGTTCTGTCACTTCCGGGCACCTTTTGCCGCTACCCAACGGCCTGGATCAAGATAGAATTTAAAACCTGTAAAGCAAAGGCTCATTGGAGAAGGAAACAAGCTAAGAAAAGCTCATGGATGAATTATGTTTCCAAGGCAAACAGTTCTGTCACTTCCGGGCACCTTTTGCCGCTACCCAACGGCCTGGATCAAGATAGAATTTAAAACCTGTAAAGCAAAGGCTCATTGGAGAAGGAAACAAGCTAAGAAAAGCTCATGGATGAATTATGTTTCCAAGGCAAACAGTTCTGTCACTTCCGGGCACCTTTTGCCGCTACCCAACGGCCTGGATCAAGATAGAATTTAAAACCTGTAAAGCAAAGGCTCATTGGAGAAGGAAACAAGCTAAGAAAAGCTCATGGATGAATTATGTTTCCAAGGCAAACAGTTCTGTCACTTCCGGGCACCTTTTGCCGCTACCCAACGGCCTGGATCAAGATAGAATTTAAAACCTGTAAAGCAAAGGCTCATTGGAGAAGGAAACAAGCTAAGAAAAGCTCATGGATGAATTATGTTTCCAAGGCAAACAGTTCTGTCACTTCCGGGCACCTTTTGCCGCTACCCAACGGCCTGGATCAAGATAGAATTTAAAACCTGTAAAGCAAAGGCTCATTGGAGAAGGAAACAAGCTAAGAAAAGCTCATGGATGAATTATGTTTCCAAGGCAAACAGTTCTGTCACTTCCGGGCACCTTTTGCCGCTACCCAACGGCCTGGATCAAGATAGAATTTAAAACCTGTAAAGCAAAGGCTCATTGGAGAAGGAAACAAGCTAAGAAAAGCTCATGGATGAATTATGTTTCCAAGGCAAACAGTTCTGTCACTTCCGGGCACCTTTTGCCGCTACCCAACGGCCTGGATCAAGATAGAATTTAAAACCTGTAAAGCAAAGGCTCATTGGAGAAGGAAACAAGCTAAGAAAAGCTCATGGATGAATTATGTTTCCAAGGCAAACAGTTCTGTCACTTCCGGGCACCTTTTGCCGCTACCCAACGGCCTGGATCAAGATAGAATTTAAAACCTGTAAAGCAAAGGCTCATTGGAGAAGGAAACAAGCTAAGAAAAGCTCATGGATGAATTATGTTTCCAAGGCAAACAGTTCTGTCACTTCCGGGCACCTTTTGCCGCTACCCAACGGCCTGGATCAAGATAGAATTTAAAACCTGTAAAGCAAAGGCTCATTGGAGAAGGAAACAAGCTAAGAAAAGCTCATGGATGAATTATGTTTCCAAGGCAAACAGTTCTGTCACTTCCGGGCACCTTTTGCCGCTACCCAACGGCCTGGATCAAGATAGAATTTAAAACCTGTAAAGCAAAGGCTCATTGGAGAAGGAAACAAGCTAAGAAAAGCTCATGGATGAATTATGTTTCCAAGGCAAACAGTTCTGTCACTTCCGGGCACCTTTTGCCGCTACCCAACGGCCTGGATCAAGATAGAATTTAAAACCTGTAAAGCAAAGGCTCATTGGAGAAGGAAACAAGCTAAGAAAAGCTCATGGATGAATTATGTTTCCAAGGCAAACAGTTCTGTCACTTCCGGGCACCTTTTGCCGCTACCCAACGGCCTGGATCAAGATAGAATTTAAAACCTGTAAAGCAAAGGCTCATTGGAGAAGGAAACAAGCTAAGAAAAGCTCATGGATGAATTATGTTTCCAAGGCAAACAGTTCTGTCACTTCCGGGCACCTTTTGCCGCTACCCAACGGCCTGGATCAAGATAGAATTTAAAACCTGTAAAGCAAAGGCTCATTGGAGAAGGAAACAAGCTAAGAAAAGCTCATGGATGAATTATGTTTCCAAGGCAAACAGTTCTGTCACTTCCGGGCACCTTTTGCCGCTACCCAACGGCCTGGATCAAGATAGAATTTAAAACCTGTAAAGCAAAGGCTCATTGGAGAAGGAAACAAGCTAAGAAAAGCTCATGGATGAATTATGTTTCCAAGGCAAACAGTTCTGTCACTTCCGGGCACCTTTTGCCGCTACCCAACGGCCTGGATCAAGATAGAATTTAAAACCTGTAAAGCAAAGGCTCATTGGAGAAGGAAACAAGCTAAGAAAAGCTCATGGATGAATTATGTTTCCAAGGCAAACAGTTCTGTCACTTCCGGGCACCTTTTGCCGCTACCCAACGGCCTGGATCAAGATAGAATTTAAAACCTGTAAAGCAAAGGCTCATTGGAGAAGGAAACAAGCTAAGAAAAGCTCATGGATGAATTATGTTTCCAAGGCAAACAGTTCTGTCACTTCCGGGCACCTTTTGCCGCTACCCAACGGCCTGGATCAAGATAGAATTTAAAACCTGTAAAGCAAAGGCTCATTGGAGAAGGAAACAAGCTAAGAAAAGCTCATGGATGAATTATGTTTCCAAGGCAAACAGTTCTGTCACTTCCGGGCACCTTTTGCCGCTACCCAACGGCCTGGATCAAGATAGAATTTAAAACCTGTAAAGCAAAGGCTCATTGGAGAAGGAAACAAGCTAAGAAAAGCTCATGGATGAATTATGTTTCCAAGGCAAACAGTTCTGTCACTTCCGGGCACCTTTTGCCGCTACCCAACGGCCTGGATCAAGATAGAATTTAAAACCTGTAAAGCAAAGGCTCATTGGAGAAGGAAACAAGCTAAGAAAAGCTCATGGATGAATTATGTTTCCAAGGCAAACAGTTCTGTCACTTCCGGGCACCTTTTGCCGCTACCCAACGGCCTGGATCAAGATAGAATTTAAAACCTGTAAAGCAAAGGCTCATTGGAGAAGGAAACAAGCTAAGAAAAGCTCATGGATGAATTATGTTTCCAAGGCAAACAGTTCTGTCACTTCCGGGCACCTTTTGCCGCTACCCAACGGCCTGGATCAAGATAGAATTTAAAACCTGTAAAGCAAAGGCTCATTGGAGAAGGAAACAAGCTAAGAAAAGCTCATGGATGAATTATGTTTCCAAGGCAAACAGTTCTGTCACTTCCGGGCACCTTTTGCCGCTACCCAACGGCCTGGATCAAGATAGAATTTAAAACCTGTAAAGCAAAGGCTCATTGGAGAAGGAAACAAGCTAAGAAAAGCTCATGGATGAATTATGTTTCCAAGGCAAACAGTTCTGTCACTTCCGGGCACCTTTTGCCGCTACCCAACGGCCTGGATCAAGATAGAATTTAAAACCTCTAAAGCAAAGGCTCATTGGAGAAGGAAACAAGCTAAGAAAAGCTCATGGATGAATTATGTTTCCAAGGCAAACAGTTCTGTCACTTCCGGGCACCTTTTGCCGCTACCCAACGGCCTGGATCAAGATAGAATTTAAAACCTGTAAAGCAAAGGCTCATTGGAGAAGGAAACAAGCTAAGAAAAGCTCATGGATGAATTATGTTTCCAAGGCAAACAGTTCTGTCACTTCCGGGCACCTTTTGCCGCTACCCAACGGCCTGGATCAAGATAGAATTTAAAACCTGTAAAGCAAAGGCTCATTGGAGAAGGAAACAAGCTAAGAAAAGCTCATGGATGAATTATGTTTCCAAGGCAAACAGTTCTGTCACTTCCGGGCACCTTTTGCCGCTACCCAACGGCCTGGATCAAGATAGAATTTAAAACCTGTAAAGCAAAGGCTCATTGGAGAAGGAAACAAGCTAAGAAAAGCTCATGGATGAATTATGTTTCCAAGGCAAACAGTTCTGTCACTTCCGGGCACCTTTTGCCGCTACCCAACGGCCTGGATCAAGATAGAATTTAAAACCTGTAAAGCAAAGGCTCATTGGAGAAGGAAACAAGCTAAGAAAAGCTCATGGATGAATTATGTTTCCAAGGCAAACAGTTCTGTCACTTCCGGGCACCTTTTGCCGCTACCCAACGGCCTGGATCAAGATAGAATTTAAAACCTGTAAAGCAAAGGCTCATTGGAGAAGGAAACAAGCTAAGAAAAGCTCATGGATGAATTATGTTTCCAAGGCAAACAGTTCTGTCACTTCCGGGCACCTTTTGCCGCTACCCAACGGCCTGGATCAAGATAGAATTTAAAACCTGTAAAGCAAAGGCTCATTGGAGAAGGAAACAAGCTAAGAAAAGCTCATGGATGAATTATGTTTCCAAGGCAAACAGTTCTGTCACTTCCGGGCACCTTTTGCCGCTACCCAACGGCCTGGATCAAGATAGAATTTAAAACCTGTAAAGCAAAGGCTCATTGGAGAAGGAAACAAGCTAAGAAAAGCTCATGGATGAATTATGTTTCCAAGGCAAACAGTTCTGTCACTTCCGGGCACCTTTTGCCGCTACCCAACGGCCTGGATCAAGATAGAATTTAAAACCTGTAAAGCAAAGGCTCATTGGAGAAGGAAACAAGCTAAGAAAAGCTCATGGATGAATTATGTTTCCAAGGCAAACAGTTCTGTCACTTCCGGGCACCTTTTGCCGCTACCCAACGGCCTGGATCAAGATAGAATTTAAAACCTGTAAAGCAAAGGCTCATTGGAGAAGGAAACAAGCTAAGAAAAGCTCATGGATGAATTATGTTTCCAAGGCAAACAGTTCTGTCACTTCCGGGCACCTTTTGCCGCTACCCAACGGCCTGGATCAAGATAGAATTTAAAACCTGTAAAGCAAAGGCTCATTGGAGAAGGAAACAAGCTAAGAAAAGCTCATGGATGAATTATGTTTCCAAGGCAAACAGTTCTGTCACTTCCGGGCACCTTTTGCCGCTACCCAACGGCCTGGATCAAGATAGAATTTAAAACCTGTAAAGCAAAGGCTCATTGGAGAAGGAAACAAGCTAAGAAAAGCTCATGGATGAATTATGTTTCCAAGGCAAACAGTTCTGTCACTTCCGGGCACCTTTTGCCGCTACCCAACGGCCTGGATCAAGATAGAATTTAAAACCTGTAAAGCAAAGGCTCATTGGAGAAGGAAACAAGCTAAGAAAAGCTCATGGATGAATTATGTTTCCAAGGCAAACAGTTCTGTCACTTCCGGGCACCTTTTGCCGCTACCCAACGGCCTGGATCAAGATAGAATTTAAAACCTGTAAAGCAAAGGCTCATTGGAGAAGGAAACAAGCTAAGAAAAGCTCATGGATGAATTATGTTTCCAAGGCAAACAGTTCTGTCACTTCCGGGCACCTTTTGCCGCTACCCAACGGCCTGGATCAAGATAGAATTTAAAACCTCTAAAGCAAAGGCTCATTGGAGAAGGAAACAAGCTAAGAAAAGCTCATGGATGAATTATGTTTCCAAGGCAAACAGTTCTGTCACTTCCGGGCACCTTTTGCCGCTACCCAACGGCCTGGATCAAGATAGAATTTAAAACCTGTAAAGCAAAGGCTCATTGGAGAAGGAAACAAGCTCTTGTTTCCTTCTCCAATGAGCCTTGCTTTACAGGTTTTAAATTCTATCTTGATCCAGGCCGTTGGGTAGCGGCAAAAGGTGCCCGGAAGTGACAGAACTGTTTGCCTTGGAAACATAATTCATCCATGAGCTTTTCTTAGCTTGTTTCCTTCTCCAATGAGCCTTTGCTTTAGAGGTTTTAAATTCTATCTTGATCCAGGCCGTTGGGTAGCGGCAAAGGTGCCCGGAAGTGACAGAACTGTTTGCCTTGAAACATAATTCATCCATGAGCTTTTCTTAGCTTGTTTCCTTCTCCAATGAGCCTTTGCTTTACAGGTTTTAAATTCTATCTTGATCCAGGCCGTTGGGTAGCGGCAAAAGGTGCCCGGAAGTGACCAGAACTGTTTGCCTTGGAAACATAATTCATCCATGAGCTTTTCTTAGCTTGTTTCCTTCTCCAATGAGCCTTTGCTTTACAGGTTTTAAATTCTATCTTGATCCAGGGCCGTTGGGTAGCGGCAAAAGGTGCCCGGAAGTGACAGAACTGTTTGCCTTGGAAACATAATTCATCCATGAGCTTTCTTAGCTTGTTTCCTTCTCCAATGAGCCTTTGCTTTACAGGTTTTAAATTCTATCTTGATCCAGGCCGTTGGGTAGCGGCAAAAGGTGCCCGGAAGTGACAGAACTGTTTGCCTTGGAAACATAATTCATCCATGAGCTTTTCTTAGCTTGTTTCCTTCTCCAATGAGCCTTTGCTTTAGAGGTTTTAAATTCTATCTTGATCCAGGCCGTTGGGTAGCGGCAAAAGGTGCCCGGAAGTGACGGAACTGTTTGCCTTGGAAACATAATTCATCCATGAGCTTTTCTTAGCTTGTTTCCTTCTCCAATGAGCCTTTGCTTTACAGGTTTTAAATTCTATCTTGATCCAGGCCGTTGGGTAGCGGCAAAAGGTGCCCGGAAGTGACAGAACTGTTTGCCTTGGAAACATAATTCATCCATGAGCTTTTCTTAGCTTGTTTCCTTCTCCAATGAGCCTTTGCTTTAGAGGTTTTAAATTCTATCTTGATCCAGGCCGTTGGGTAGCGGCAAAAGGTGCCCGGAAGTGACAGAACTGTTTGCCTTGGAAACATAATTCATCCATGAGCTTTTCTTAGCTTGTTTCCTTCTCCAATGAGCCTTTGCTTTACAGGTTTTAAATTCTATCTTGATCCAGGCCGTTGGGTAGCGGCAAAAGGTGCCCGGAAGTGACAGAACTGTTTGCCTTGGAAACATAATTCATCCATGAGCTTTTCTTAGCTTGTTTCCTTCTCCAATGAGCCTTTGCTTTACAGGTTTTAAATTCTATCTTGATCCAGGCCGTTGGGTAGCGGCAAAAGGTGCCCGGAAGTGACAGAACTGTTTGCCTTGGAAACATAATTCATCCATGAGCTTTTCTTAGCTTGTTTCCTTCTCCAATGAGCCTTTGCTTTAGAGGTTTTAAATTCTATCTTGATCCAGGCCGTTGGGTAGCGGCAAAAGGTGCCCGGAAGTGACAGAACTGTTTGCCTTGGAAACATAATTCATCCATGAGCTTTTCTTAGCTTGTTTCCTTCTCCAATGAGCCTTTGCTTACAGGTTTTAAATTCTATCTTGATCCAGGCCGTTGGGTAGCGGCAAAAGGTGCCCGGAAGTGACAGAACTGTTTGCCTTGGAAACATAATTCATCCATGAGCTTTTCTTAGCTTGTTTCCTTCTCCAATGAGCCTTTGCTTTACAGGTTTTAAATTCTATCTTGATCCAGGCCGTTGGGTAGCGGCAAAAGGTGCCCGGAAGTGACAGAACTGTTTGCCTTGGAAACATAATTCATCCATGAGCTTTTCTTAGCTTGTTTCCTTCTCCAATGAGCCTTTGCTTTAGAGGTTTTAAATTCTATCTTGATCCAGGCCGTTGGGTAGCGGCAAAAGGTGCCCGGAAGTGACAGAACTGTTTGCCTTGGAAACATAATTCATCCATGAGCTTTTCTTAGCTTGTTTCCTTCTCCAATGAGCCTTTGCTTTAGAGGTTTTAAATTCTATCTTGATCCAGGCCGTTGGGTAGCGGCAAAAGGTGCCCGGAAGTGACAGAACTGTTTGCCTTGGAAACATAATTCATCCATGAGCTTTTCTTAGCTTGTTTCCTTCTCCAATGAGCCTTTGCTTTAGAGGTTTTAAATTCTATCTTGATCCAGGCCGTTGGGTAGCGGCAAAAGGTGCCCGGAAGTGACAGAACTGTTTGCCTTGGAAACATAATTCATCCATGAGCTTTTCTTAGCTTGTTTCCTTCTCCAATGAGCCTTTGCTTTAGAGGTTTTAAATTCTATCTTGATCCAGGCCGTTGGGTAGCGGCAAAAGCTCATGGATGAATTATGTTTCCAAGGCAAACAGTTCTGTCACTTCCGGCACCTTTTGCCGCTACCCAACGGCCTGGATCAAGATAGAATTTAAAACCTGTAAAGCAAAGGCTCATTGGAGAAGGAACAAGCTAAGAAAAGCTCATGGATGAATTATGTTTCCAAGGCAAACAGTTCTGTCACTTCCGGGCACCTTTTGCCGCTACCCAACGGCCTGGATCAAGATAGAATTTAAAACCTGTAAAGCAAAGGCTCATTGGAGAAGGAAACAAGCTAAGAAAAGCTCATGGATGAATTATGTTTCCAAGGCAAACAGTTCTGTCACTTCCGGGCACCTTTTGCCGCTACCCAACGGCCTGGATCAAGATAGAATTTAAAACCTCTAAAGCAAAGGCTCATTGGAGAAGGAAACAAGCTAAGAAAAGCTCATGGATGAATTATGTTTCCAAGGCAAACAGTTCTGTTCACTTCCGGGCACCTTTTGCCGCTACCCAACGGCCTGGATCAAGATAGAATTTAAAACCTGCTAAAGCAAAGGCTCATTGGAGAAGGAAACAAGCTAAGAAAAGCTCATGGATGAATTATGTTCCAAGGCAAACAGTTCTGTCACTCCGGGCACCTTTTGCCGCTACCCAACGGCCTGGATCAAGATAGAATTTAAAACCTCTAAAGCAAAGGCTCATTGGAGAAGGAAACAAGCTAAGAAAAGCTCATGGATGAATTATGTTTCCAAGGCAAACAGTTCTGTCACTTCCGGGCACCTTTGCCGCTACCCAACGGCCTGGATCAAGATAGAATTTAAAACCTGTAAAGCAAAGGCTCATTGGAGAAGGAAACAAGCTAAGAAAAGCTCATGGATGAATTATGTTTCCAAGGCAAACAGTTCTGTCACTTCGGGCACCTTTTGCGTACCCAACGGCCTGGATCAAGATAGAATTTAAAACCTCTAAAGCAAAGGCTCATTGGAGAAGGAAACAAGCTAAGAAAAGCTCATGGATGAATTATGTTTTCCAAGGCAACAGTTCTGTCACTTCCGGGCACCTTTTGCCGCTACCCCACGGCCTGGATCAAGATAGAATTTAAAACCTCTAAAGCAAAGGCTCATTGGAGAAGGAAACAAGCTAAGAAAAGCTCATGGATGAATTATGTTCCAAGGCAAACAGTTCTGTCACTTCCGGGCACCTTTTGCCGCTACCCAACGGCCTGGATCAAGCTAGAATTTAAAAACCTGTAAAGCAAAGGCTCATTGGAGAAGGAAACAAGCTAAGAAAAGCTCATGGATGAATTATGTTTCCAAGGCAAACAGTTCTGTCACTTCCGGGCACCTTTTGCCGCTACCCAACGGCCTGGATCAAGATAGAATTTAAAACCTGTAAAGCAAAGCTCCTTGGAGAAGGAAACAAGCTAAGAAAAGCTCATGGATGAATTATGTTTCCAAGGCAAGCAATCCTCTGAACTGTTATTCGGCTACCGCACCTGATCCAGACTGACTTTTGTCTATATGCATTTGGACTAATCCCCGCACGAGAGGCAACCATCCTTTTGGTGCGGGACAGACCGTGTGGGCGCGCAGTTTCCGCTTATGGTGGATTCCTGAAGTTGTCTTCTCTCTTGATGGTATATGAATGACAACAGTAGGCACCCAGAGAGGATAGCACCAACAGCATGCGAATCAGCTCTGGACACGGCTTCCCCACAGGTGACCGGCCAGCCTGTAGTAATTTTTTGACGGAAAGGCAACAATGTTGGTCGTTCGGTTGTTTCAACGATCAGGCTGCTCCTTAGTAGCAGGAGACATCCAAAAAGGCCGTAGAGTGGCCAGGTGATTTATTGCCCTGACGAGGAGATGAGTAGTGGCCGGGGTTCGCGGTCAGCGTGAACCCTGCCGGTGACAAAGCAGAGGTGATTGACGTTTAGTTCTAGTTCAATTATAGAGCAGAACATCCAGAACTGAAGGACAAGAACAACAAAAGAGGAGCGAGCTGAGCTCGAGTTTGCGCTCATAATAGCACAAATAGTGTCCGGGATGACTCAACAAACTTGTAAAAGTGAATATTACATTCTTTCTTTCTTTTTTTATTTTTATCAAAACCTCAAGAAAGGCATTGGGTTGTACGGAATCGAAAACTCAAATATCCCCGGAACACTTCGAAATGGTTCAAATATGATCCATGCTATCCGTACACGTAATCACACGCTTGTATTTTCAGCAGATGACTGTATTTGCGTTCTAACCGACGCTTCTTGCGAGCACTTCAAAATCAGCCATTGAGTCGGCGCGATGCGTCTCGGGATATTTGTCCGTGACGTCATGCTTGCAACGTCACGAGCCCGTACACAGCCAAAGGTACCGTATTTACGATCGTCGTCACTAGGGGGCACCAGCTTGATCATAACCTGTTACAACCCCGCCAAATGGGAATACCCGACATTGGTGTACTAGAAATAAGAGGTTCACCATGCGCCGCTTGCTCTCGCACGCCTCAATCAGACACGCCACGCCGTGGCGTTGCTCCTGAGGGGCCTGTGACGTGAGACATTCAACAAAGCTCGGTCTCCCAACTACCAAGTGCTATTGGGAAATCGTTTTACTCGTCTTAATTGCTTTTCTTGGTTTAGAGACAAAAGTCCACTGTTTGTGAGCTGCTGACATAAAGGAGACCACGTCTACACAAATAAATGGGCGCTAAAACTTCGCTTCCGTACCTTTTTAAAGCAGAACAAAAAAACTACTGCTCTCTCTTCTTAATTTTTTTTTAACAAAGCTACAGGGAGACTACAATAGCTGTGTTTACATGAATGCGACTGGTTACACGAATTCAGTTGTCGCATTCAATGCGATCATGTAACAGAATAATGCTCTAAGGAAGCGCATTGCATTCAAGTCACTAGACAGAGGTGGATCGAGACGGCGAATCCGCATTCGTTCAGCCAAAAGAAACGAAGGTCGCATCGCATTTTGAGCGGGGAGGATATGGGAAGGCGCTCGCTGTGGGAGCGAGTGAACAGCTGAGAACATGGCGGTGGCCAACCTCGTCGGCGACGCAGAGAGCGGTCCCGTTTGGTCGCCTGCAGTTTTCTCCCGAGAAGAAACGAGAGCTTTTATTGCCATCATAAGTGAACTGCTGCACTGCTCGGTGAGGGCGGCCCCCGTCCAAGCCTTACAAGTACGTCTTGCGCGTCATGAGGGAGTCCCTAAATGCTTCGGCGCAAGCACGAACGCCGCCGAGAGCCCCGAGCACTGCATGGTAGCGCAGAACAAGCAGCTCCTACCTCGGTGCCGTTCGTGGCTGCTCCGGAGCCATTCGGCCTCGGTGCCCGGTTGGTCCGGTCACCGTTACTAGATCAACTCAGTTATGGACTT